>JAQQSY010000687.1:0-14910 GCA_028646535.1 Procyon lotor | reverse complement strand
GAGGGGTCCTCTCTGCCTCTTGGACACGGATGCTTGTTTCCTTCACCAGATTAGTTGTTTCCTTCACCAGATTAGGGAAGTTCTCAGCTTTGATTTGATCAAGTATACATTCTGGTCTTCTCTCTCTCTCCACCCCCTCAGGGATCCCAGTAATTCTGACTTTGGACTGTTTCATGTTGTCATTGATCTTTCCAAGTCTGATCTTGTGGGCTTGTAGTTGTTTATCCCTATCCTTCTTGACTTCCTTCCTTTCTATCAGCTTATATTCTAGATCACTAATTCGTTCTTCTTTCTCTTTTACCCTAGCATTCAGAGTATCCAGTTTAGATGGCATCTCCTTCATAACATTTTTAATTTCAGTGAAACCAGCTCTACGCTCTGCCCTTAGAAATTCTATAGTGTCGCTAATACTTTTCTCAATCCTAGCTAGCAACTTTATAAATATTATTCTGAAGTCTTTTTCTGACATCTTCGTTATATCCATATCCATTAAGTCTGTGGCAGAGGCCATTGTCTCTGGTTCTTTTCTTTGTTGGGAGTTCTTCCTCCTAGTCATTCTCTTGAGGGATGGCTGAGGGAATGTACAGGGTCCAAAATATCAACCACGACTCAGGCAAGATTAACCTGAGGAAAATCCGGAGTGGTTGGAAGCCACCACTCAGCCATGGTGGAGTTTTTCTTGTGTAGAGATCCAGACAGTCTTACATCTCGCGCTGATTTCATAGGTGTTCAGGATGGTTTGGCAGATTTCCAGCTCAAATCAGGGGACCGGTGGCAACGACGATGCTTATTCGTTCGCCATCTTGCCTCCTTCCTCCTAGAAGTTTTCCTTAGTAGTACAAGAATTACTTATTCTTTTTATTTTTAATTTTAAATTCCAATATATTTAATGTACAGTGTTATAAGGAATTGCTTATTCTTGAGGGAAAAGAATTTTTTTTAAGTTATATGCATTGTTTTTTCATCACTGAAGGCTGATTCATGATCAGCAAATGACTCACTGTTTACATGTTCTTTTTCCTTATTATGGTCCAAGAACTAAAATTCAAAAGAGCCAGTGGGACAAGTGTGTTTATGCCTATGGGCCTGGGTGGATGCGGTCACCACAGCAACGGCCCCAGGCTTGCTTCTTCCCAGGGGGAGATTGGAAGTGGGGAAACTCTGAAACAGCTAATCTAATTGTTGACTATGCCATGCAGTGGGGCAAATCAGAAAATCAATCAGATTCCACCAGTTTCCAGCTTCTGCCTTGTTACACACCAGATGAAAGTCTTGACAATCAATCTAATAAGAAAACATTACATCTAGAATTTAACAAAAAAGCAAATGACTTGCTTAGGATAGATGTCTGGATCAACAGGCCAGCCTCACAGTTTCATGGTAGATAGGGGAAGAATTTTTCATGACTCTAAGTGCTGCTTGAGGTATAGAAAACAGGACACAGGATCAGTGTCTAATTTCTGTGGTCCCATCAGCCAAACCCAATCAATAGTTTAAGTGCAGACACAAAAAGAATAACACTTTAAAGCTTCATTTAATTTTTAAAATCTTCTTGTAGTGATATAAATGTGTCAAATGGATTTAGATGGTTCAAGCAAATGGTTCAAGTAAATTACCAAAAAAAAAAAAAAAAAAAAAAAGCACAGAAAACCCACCCATCTAAAGTATGATAATAAATTATAGCAAGCTCCATAGTGATTTACAGAGAGTTTTACAGATTTACAGAGAGTTACAATTAAGAGGTTTTGATTTACTTACAATTAAGAGTTACAATTAAGAGATTGATTTCTTAATTAAATCAAAATTAAGAGATTTTGATTTACTCCAAAATCTCAAGGGGTTTTATATCTTGTATACAGTATATATTTCTGTTATGTTTATTTAAATGTAATTAATGACTTTGCCATCACTTTACTATGAAACTCCTTTGGACCAAAAACATCAGACAGTTGACAGATATCTTAAGATTTTTATACGCGAGGGTCTGTGGAAGATAGAAAAACATAGAGTTGCATGGAAGCCTGAAGTTGGCACACTTCTTTATAGTTTAAGAACATTAGCACATAAATTCTCTTTGAAACGTTGGCCTTCCAACAACTTCTTAAATAAGTAACAATTATTTCCATAATTTTATAAATGCTTCTCTTTTCAAAGCAGAGTGGGATTATTACTTTCATAGCATCTGGGTGGGAGTGGTGGAAAACACAAATGGCCTGAAATTTATTTATTTAAATATATTTATTATTATATTTTATTATATAATAAATTATATTATACATTTAAATATATATATATTATTTATATAATATATATAAGTTTATTATTTAACCAAAGGAAATACTTTGTTATTAATGTGTTTTTCTAGCTAATGGGCCAAATCTATAAGGCTACAAATTCCAGCAGAGCGACAAGGGCTTCTCAGCACACTTGGAAATGACACTGCAAGGAGAGAGAATTTCTGACTAAAACCAGGGACTCTGGAGAATAATAAAAAAGCAACTCCCTGACCAGTTATATCGAAGTCGTCTACTGTTAACTCAAGCACAAGGAGAGATGGAGTATCCTCCTTGTGCTAGAGAAATTTTTACTCCCAGTTTTCATATATATGTCGAAATAATATTCCTTGTGGTGTGCCAATGGGTAGTTGAGCACATTTGTTATTCCAAGATCCAAGCTTTCACATTACTGAATAAATGAAAATATAATGCAATCCTGGCAAATGCTACCGGATTGAAAAGGAGAATGGAAGAAGAAACAAACATGGGGATATTGTCTCGGGCATTTCTGTCCCTGGCCTGGTTTCCTTTCATTATTTTGTGCCATTTAAAATGAAACCCTTCAGGGGCGCCTGGGGGGCTAAGTCCTTAAGTGTTTGCCTTCGGCTCAGGTAGTGATCCCAGAATTCTGGGATTGAGCCCCATGTGGGGCTCCTTGCTCAGCAGGGGGCCTGCTTTTCCCTCTCCCACTTCCCCTGCTTGTGTTCCCTCTCTTGCTGTCTCTGTCTCTCTGTCAGATAAATAAACAAAATCTTTAAAAATAAAATAAAATAAAACAAAATGAAACCCTTCAAAGAGAGACTAATATGAAATAAAGCACCTTGGGTTCTGCTGGCCAGTTGGATAAGAGATAAATGCAGAAGAAAAAGGAGGAATGTGCAGAGTTCTATGACAAATCCCCTCTTGCTTTGTTGTTGGGCAGGAGAGGAGCTCTTGCTTCTAGCAGATGAGAATCTCAGTGAGGGGGTCTGCAACTGCCACTCTCCTGCTAGAACATGGCACTTACAGATGCTACTTGCTTGTGAAACCTCACCAGATGGGACCGAACCTTCCACCCCTAGTGTAAAGAACTACCTCCAGTTGGTAGAGAATGGAATTGTGAAAATGTATGTTTCTGTGTCTCTTCTGTGTCACAATACAACCAAGGTTATATAATGGGTGGATATAAAATGACATAGGACCAAAGCTTATCTCTTCGAACAAAACTTATGTTTCAAAGCATAAAACAAAAAATATTCTTAACTATAAATGTTTCATTGAAGAAGCTAGCAGTCCTAATTCCTGTTCCTTTTTCTCACTCAAATAACTGGTCATTCACTAAATTACGTATTTTTAAAAAATCAAAATAGAAAAGTCAAGGTGTTGAAGCAGGAAAAAGATGTCAGTAGAGCTGCTGAAATCTAAACAATGTTTGTAATTTAGTAGAGCCGATGTTAAGTTCTTAGTTTTGGTTATATAAGATGTTAACATTAGGGAAATCTGGATGAAAGGTATGTGGGCCCTCTCCCTACTATTTTTGTAACTCTCTGTAAATCTGTAATTATCTCAAAATACTTTTTTGACAAAAAGCTCAGAGTAGTTACTTGTGGACAGGGTGACATAAGAACTAAATTAGTGGGGTATACCCTGTAATGGTAACTTCTTTTTTAAAAAGCCACAAGTATAATGAGGGCTAGAAGCTTAGGAAAACATATCAAACGTGAAAATGTCATTTCAAAAATACAGGATCGCATATGATCAATTTCCAGCATTCAGACTTTTGGATTTACCTGACACCTGGCAAGCACCTCAATAATGCGGGGTAAATTACAAGATACTTCATCTGAAAGAAGCAAAAAGCCAAATAACTTCTAAAACTTTTAAAAGAATGGCTCTTTGATCATCTATCTCAAAGATATCCGTGAAATGTTTCTGAACCCTCCAGAATAAATGAGCTCCCCTCTGTGCTGTCCCACCACCACCTTGTGCGCTTAACACCTTGAGGGTGCCTACCCTTTAAGGCAGATACTTACCTATTGTTTAACTTACCTCACATCTTAGTTCACGATAGGTACTTGTAGAATTGTTTTTTTCAAGGAATCAGTGAATTTGATTGGTGGGGCAAGGGTGGATCAGCAGGGGTTGAGCACCTTGTACGGTAAACCCTTTTGTGTAAGAGCACCTTTGGTTCAATGTCCTCCCCAGAGTTCAAGTGAGGAAGAAGCCATGAGAACAACATTTCTCTGAAGGCCTTGCCATCTTGAGGGTGCTTGAAAATATGCCCTCCCTGCTCTATAGAATTAAATAGAAATGAGCCTGAAATCAAGTGGCACCTTTATGAGAAAAGCCCTGGGTGTCATAGGCTCAGTATATTTGCCGAGATGTTCCTCTAAAGTTCCATCTGTGATTTCTAATACTGAAATCCTGGTTACTTGAAGATGTAGGCTAGTTGAATGTATCTCTCAAAATCAACCCCGGCCAGTTTCAATGATTTGTCATAGGGCAAGTCAATCAAAAATTAATTACCAGTTATCAATTGGTCATTTTAAACACGCTATTGAAAGTAAAAGGGTAGGGGGAATACCACTTGAAAGTAAATATACTGAGCAGAGAAAGTCCTGCAGAAGTCAGCATATGGAAACGGATCATCGTCGGCCAGCCCTGAATTGGCTTTGGCTTCATCAAAGCGTCCTGTTCATGGTTGGTGCGTTTAGTATGCACCGTGGCTGCTGCTGTTTGAAGGTTATTAAGTTTGACCTAGATTTTATTGGTGTTCACTCTAATCTACTCAATTATCTTTGGGGGTTTGCATGTGTCTCTGGGAAAGATGAAGCACTGACTTCGACTGGCATATTGAGTGGTTGTAAAGATTTGATAAAATGCTAATTGATAATAATGAAAAGCTGAGTCACTATTTTGATAAATATTTATTTTCTTGTTCTTTTGGAAATTATTAGGGAAATTCTTTTTTAATGAAAAGAGGAGTGGCTTAGTAAGAATGAACCGCAGGAAGAGGGATATAACAATAAGGATCTTATTTCTTTGGTATTTTTGTAGCTCCCACATCTTAGATTGGAGGATCATGGTGAAAGGTACTAAACTTTTAGAGCCGTAGGCTCAGAAATAACTGTCAGAGGCCATAAAGATTTCCTTCTCTGAATTCTAATTCTAAATGCAAATCACTCAGGACAGAAAGTCTCCATTTTCTTAAATAACATCCAGAGAACACAGATTTATAACTCTCTTGATAATAATTTCATAATCTCTTTTTTGAGACACCTAATTTCTCCTGTCTCTTAGGCTACATTATCAAACTCGTAGAAACCACAGCAAATAGAAGAGAAGACAAATGCCTGAGGGGGAGAGAGCCTTGTACATTTAACACTGGCATATTTAGCTGCTGTTGCTCATGGTTGGCCTCTTGTGGGTGATGGGGTGGATTCTTAGGAGGGGAGCAGAAGGTGAAAAGGTAAGACAGAGGTAGAAGAGGCTTGGCTTTCACTTAAATAGCAATCAAAGGGACAGCAGCGTTCCAGTAGTTAGCCAATACTTTCTTGACATGTTTCCCTGTTTTCTAAGTTTGGGTATGATTTCAGTTAAATTCTGAAAAGGGTACATTTTACTTATAAGTTTTTCTTTTCACTGATTTCTTCTTATTCATTTAGAGATTTATTTTTTTTCTTTTGCTAGGCAACTGCACTTTTCTCTCATTATTGATTTTTTAAAATATGTAATACATTAACATGCCTCAGGCATTTTTTAAAAATGTGATAGAATGCAAAATACTCTCTTACCTTTTCTTTCATCTTCCTCTTCCTCACCCTCTTTCTGGAGACTTTATAAATGCATAGCAAGGAAAGAAGTACTCATTTACTTTATACTTGTCCTCTAGTATTTTTAATGGAGGAGCACAGCCTAGGATCAGACTGACTTGGCTTCTCAATTTCTTCATCTCTAATATGAGCTAATAATATCATCTTCACGGGACTGTTAGAAAGGTTAAATGAGAAAAAGGATGTAAAAAACTTCTCACTATTTCTGACATGCAGGTAGTGCTGAGTGAGAGTGATTATCATTATTCATAACCTTTGAATGAACAGAGGGGCATGAAAAGAAAAAAAATATATTCGTTTCCAAGGGTTGCCAGAACAAATTACCGCAAACTTGGTGGCTTGCAACAACAGAAATGTCTTCTCTCTCATTTCCTGAGGCCGGAAGTCTGTTTACAGGGTGGTACTCTTTCCCCAAGGCCCTTGGAGACGCTCTGTGCTTTGCTTCTTCCACTTCTGCTGGTTGATGATGTTCCTCAGGCTCCAGGCTGTCTGTATCGATTTAATTTCTGCCTCCCTCCTCATATGGCCTTCTCTCTTCTCTTTGTTCTGTTCCCCTGTACTTCTCTTACAAGGATTTGTCATTGGATTTAGGGCCTGCCCGGATAATGGAGGATAATCTCATCTCAAGATCCTTAATTTAATTACATCTACAAAGACCCTTTTCCCAAATAAGGCCCCTTTTGGGGATTACAGGTAAATGGGATTACGATCCGGACTTATTTTTTTGGGTGGAACACCAATCAACCCAACTACAAATGTCTTTTTGTAACTCATTTCATGATGAAGTGCTCTTGAGAACCATTAATGTCCTCAAACTGTAATATTGCAAATATGGAGGCATCGATTGGCATTGTTTACTATATCAATATCACACACAGTAAAAGTTTACTGGCAACCTATAAGATGTAAAATTATCAAATTGGTGGTAATAAAATAGGCGTAAAGTTGGCAAAAATGCATTTTTTTTTCCCATACAGTTGTTTGGTTTTCCTGCCACCCTTTGGCTCAAAAGAGTCGGAGGTTAAAAAAAAAGAATACACTGAGGGGGTTTTAAACTCGCCTAAGAACAGAAACTTGGATTGTCTTGTCACATCTTCAAGGATTCATCTTTACTCTCTGTTGTACATTTCCTATCCCAAGGGATATACTAGTAGATTTATATACTAGTAGAATGGCTTATTCATTCTGTCCTAGCACAAAAAGAGGTGGAAGGTACAGAGCACAAGTTATATTTTCTTTATATCTTTTGGAATAGAGTAGAGAGAATATTAAAAAAAAATTTTAAGCATATGACTCTGCTTCAAAGAAACACCATTTCTAAGAGAGAAAACTCTTGATTGCTTTACAAATATCCAGAGGGGATCCCATGCTCTAAAATCTTCACTTCATCTGCCAGTATCATCATAATGACCGCAATGTTCTATAATCTGTGAATGACCAAATCGTATGGCCAATACACTGCTTTCTAATTCTGAATTTCTTTTACAGTTGATTAACTTATAGCAACTCCATATGTCCATAAAAGCGATCAAGTGCTAGAGACGTCATCTGTGATGTCAGCCTCTAAATAAACTTTTTTTTTTAGTTGGCAGAATGTAAAAAGTATTGGCCATGTTAAACAATTAACCTCTCGGGCTAAGAAATTCCTTACTAGTCTTTTTAATTCGCTACTCAGCCTGTGTGTTAGGAAAGCTTTAGGAGATAGATGATTTTTCCCTAGTAAATAGCTTCCAATGTATTATTAAACTCTTCACCCTTAAAGCTTTTCTAAATCCTACTCAGAGGTATGCTTTCCTTTCTTAGTTAACAGAATATTCTCAGTGATGAAAATTTGTTTTGCAGATTTTTCAGAAAGGTGAAACTTAGTTCTGTTTGGTATCTGTCCAGCAAGCTATGCAGTTTATTCTTGGCCCTTCAGTGTTCATGAAATCTCATCGTCACATCCAAAGCCGAAGGGCAGGGTCTGTGCATGGGGTCTCACCTATTGTCCAATACCCAGTGGTTATTAATCTATCAGGACCTACATGGGCAGAAGTGAGACATCTGCTCCCTGTTTCCTTCTTATCCATCCCTGAGGAAGACTGCATGTGTCCAAGCAGTCCTCAGTCAGACTTCAAATTATCTTTGCCAACAGTGTGTGAGAAACCACGCGTACCCAACTATACCGTTCCTAGGGTGTTTCCTAACTGTTCTTCACTTACAGACTTCTACTTTGAGGTGATCTCAACCTTCCCAAATGTCCTTTGCCGCTATCTATTCCCTCTCTAGCCAGGTCAGCCCTCCCTGCCATTGCTACACGTGAGGATATGGAGTCCCTGGATGGATGCAGAAAAGCAGGTTTTCAGGGCATGGCTGGGACAGCAGAGCAGAGAAAAGGTGGCTCCCTCAGTTTGAGAGTGCTTATAAACCTTGATGTAGGCGCAAATAGCAACTACTTCTCAGAAACTCTCTGGCATTTGGTCAACCTTTTGCTCGCTTTCTTGTTTTCACATGACATTAAAACAAAACCAAATCAAACCCAAATACTGAATTGTATAAAATAAAGATAAGAGTTTCTCTTCCTAAAAAAATTGTATCCTACTCTCATGAAGTGAACAGACTTAACATTTAAATGTCCTTTTCTACAATTTTTAATGCTCATGGAAGCATATATGTCCGTACTTGAATGTATTTGATTTTTTTTTTAAATCAGAAATTTGGATTTTCTTTAACCTGATATTTCTAGTCTGAGATGTGTCCTGAACATATCTCATTATCTGTAGCCTCACAAATCTAACTCATTATTTGTCATCTGTGCCCATCATTCCACGGCTTAAATGTCTTATAATTTTTAAGCCATTTATTTCTGGTTGAGCACATATTGTTTCTTATTTTTCTGCTATTACAAGTAATGTCGCAGTGCTCATGTTCATAGAAGCCTTACAATTGCTTCTGCTCTATGGAGTCTCACATTTGCTAGGCCCAGAGATTCACACTTTTTAAAATCTAACAGATCCAACCAAATTGCATATTTGAAAAAAAAAAAGAAGGGGAAGGATAAATGATTTCGCCTGCTTTCATGTACAGTGTACTTGAGAGTTTTTTGTCTTTGGGTTTGTTTGTATTTTTGTTTCTTGCATTTTAGCTGGTTACTGGAAAGGAGTGTATCTGTAAAGGCAAGACCTGTGCTTCAGGGTATGGATGCCTAACTACTATGTTTAACATTGCATGTACCATAGAAAGCCTTCTAGGAACTCCTTCCACCTTCCAAGACGAGAAATTTCTCAGTGCATTTACCATGATTTCAGTAGAGGAAATTATTTTGATACCTATTTACTATCCCATCAGGTCTCTGAGATAAATACGTGAATTTTCCAGGAAATCTTGACTAGAAATTGAAGGATGAGACAGGTTAAAGTAGATAGCAGTAATAATTGTCTCTTCCTTCCTTGATAAATGTGGGTAAAGGTAGAGAAAATATTTTTGCGTGCATTGCAGGAAACAGAGACTAGGGATATCGTTGTCAAGATGGAGAAAGAAAAACACATACAGTTTTGTACAGTGGCATGCCTTTAATCCCGACACCCAGGGGATTTTTTGCAACTCCCCTTCCAGCCTCTTTTAGCCAACGTGGTGTTTTAGGGGTACTTAGCATTTACACGTATAAATCTGTTTGTACACTTTCTGATGTACTCTTTAAACAAGGATAAGTCATTGATTCTTCATTCTTCTGTTTTCATGTCCATGAAGACAGAATAATTTCCACATAATTGAAATTAGACCTGGACTGCTAAAATCAAGTTTGCTGAGTGCTTAAAAACCCTTGGAAGGAAAAGCAATTTTACATAAATTAATGCCTTTTGATTTACATTTTGTAATGCATTTTTAATTTTACTTTTAGAGCTGAATTTGAATTCATGCATTTTTATAACTTCTGTCTTTTAGATTTAAACTTCTTACCATACATGATAGCTTAGGTAAATGGTGGTGAGAAAACGCACAATCCATGGTTGAGAAATTTCCCATTCTTGGCTATACGTATATTCTAATTTTAATTTCTAATTGCTCATATTTATGCCTTGTCTTAACTAGTAAAAAGTACTCAAGATACCTTTTAAAGATACATGTGGAAGTATTGATGGTTTATTTGGATGGTGTCTTAAAGAAATACTTGATATATACACATACACATTTATATATCTAAATGTATGTATACATATACAAACACATTTATTTCTGTATATACATATAAGTGATTATGTATATTCATAAACACATAAACATATTTCACATATACTTAAGAGTAAGTTATAGTGTTTTTTCCTAAATATCTTTGATTTTCACACATCCTGCCATCCTCCCATTTGCTACCTTCTAAATTAAATCTCATTAACATGAGCCTGCAAGCAGGATATTGAAATAAAACCTTCTCCTGAATTAACAAAATATCTTCTTCAATGACTAGGTGTAGTATTATGTGTCCCAACTACTAGAATTATGTATTGTCAACCAAAAATAATGAGTGAGAAGAGAATATTATCATGAGCTCCCTTTGTCAGTGGGATGTCTCCACTTGATGGAGTCACTCATCACCTGGAGCAAATTTGATAGATGAGATTAATCACTTTCCCCCCAAATGTGACCTAGTCTTCTACTTGATATAACAGGCTCCTCATCTCATAGACTTCAAACCACAGAGTCAGCTCTGATGCCCTTTTCTCAGCTCAGTGATTGATCTAAGATAAAAATGTGAAAGTCTTGGGGATGCTTCCCTTCTTTTCACAGTGTTGTCTCCCATCAAACTTTTCGGCATTTATAATAATGAATATCTCCCTCCTGGTAACACCTAGCACTGTGTTTGGGGGGCATTATAGGAATTAAGTAAATATATGTTGAATGAGTGGATAAACATGATAAGATTCATTGTAATAGTTTAATAAAGTACAACTCTCATCAAGTCACTCTGCTGCCTGTACATTTTCAGTAGATCTCAGAGATCGAAGACCAGACTCCTCACTGTGGTGTTTAGAGCCATTAGGAGCTTGCTGTCCTTTTTAAATTTGTATCGCTACTCTCTTCTGAATATTCTGTTGCAGTTGTTCTAATTTTATTTAAATTGGCCCTAATATCTCATGCTTCATCCCAAGTTTAGCATGCATTGTTCCTTTAGTCTGTGTTTTCATGCCAGACGCCAGAGTGGCTCACTCTAGAATGACCTAACCTGTCCATTCTCCTCTAAGCCCGCGGCTTAACTTCCTATACTTAAAAGTTCTCTAGCAGCTCCTTCGTTGGCACTCCCAAGGAACTATAACTCTTCCTTAACACTGTTACTTTTCTTGAACATTGGGCTTCTTCTCCTAACTCCTGAGAGTAAGAATCTCTTTATTCTTCCCTTTCCCCGGGGAATGAAGACATAGTTTGTTGAACAGAGGGAATGGTGAGTGGGGTTTATAATCCCTGGGTGTCTGCAGGTAGGGGATGGAGAAGGATGAACGGAGCAGGAGGTTGCCATGTAGAGCTGCGTCTACATGGAGGGGAGCTCCAGAAGGCCTGGAGGTTGGGACAGTTCCTGTTAGACCCGAGAGTAGCCTCTGAAACAGAAGGAAGTCCACCAAAATAAAAAGCTCTACAGTCGAATGTTTCCTTCTTCAAATTTTTGCTTTAATATAGTCTTGTTCCGGGGCAGAAGTAGAGTAATTTCATGGCATTGTACTCCCACTGCTAATGCACTGAAAGTTTTCTCAAGAACCTTTAGGTGAAAGTTGTATAACCTCATTACACCTTATCATGCCTCATAAGGTACTTCTTTTAGGGCTATCAATAAGTGAATTTCTATATAAAATGAACTCATTTCTCTTCTGACTGAGTATGCAATTATCTCATCTACCTTGACTAAACTATTTATTCAGGCACCTAACCAAGTGAATAAACAAAATCACTGCACTAATATTCTTAATTCTCCCAGCAAAGTACACCACAGTTTGGTCACTGCTCACGACTTCTCCCTCATTTCGTACTACTCTCCCACTCTCTTGGCCTTGCTGCCACTCTGACTTTCTTGGAGTTACTCAAGTACCCAAGATTTCCTCCAGGAACAGGACTTTTGCATTTGCTCTCAATCTCCCTAAAACGTCCCTTCTGTCTACAGTCCTCCTCACTTTCCCAGAGTAGGTCACATTCCCCTGTTAGAAGTATTTGTGGCTTCAGGTACCCTTCTTTCAGAGTTGTTAACACAGCTAAGTTCTTAGAACACTGTTGGGTGAGTACTTGATTAAAGTCCCTCTTTCCCACTAGATTTGAAGTTCTTTGAAAAGATGGACTATATCTATTTTTTGCTCATGGTACCTACAAGGTATCCAGTTAAATGTTTATTAAACGAAGTGAAGTAAGAATTTAAATTTCACTTGTAAATCCCATTATTTTACTACTCCATAGATGCAGCTTTCTCTAACATTGTTATTCCGATTCTCTAAACCCTCTAATATGTAAGAAACCCAAATACATGTGAAAAAGCTTCTAAGCATAAGTAGTTGAAAACAGGGCTTTGGTAGTTACACAATTACCTATCTAGCCAAATATTAATTTTTGTATTTTACACAATAAAGAGGGTATGTTGACAGTTTTTTTAAGGAGAGGGTACCTTTCTCACTCTGTGTGATTTTGGAAACCTTAAATACAGCTTAAGTATCAGTATTTGCCTGAGGAAGACTATACACAGAAATATGTGAAACATCCTCAAAGCCTTTTATATTTCAATAGAAGGAGCATAATGCTTTTACTACTCAACTTTGTTGTAAAGAATTTTCTCAGTAGAGTGAACACTAAATCAGTTATCCAGCAAGTCATATTAAAGAAAAGATGTTCAAAGAATTGAACATCCCACAAGACTTTGCATGCCTGAATCTTCAAAGAATGCCTGCATGGTTTAGTGATACTAAACTCTAAATAATTTTGAAGGGGAGAGTGAAGTTTGATGACCTAATAAGAAAGGGGTCAGTTCACTCTGGACATTGAGGTTGCTGGATGCAGAGCTACTGCTATTTATAAGGATAAGGCTTTTTTCTCCTTTTGTAGCTGATTTTGTGAATTTCTTATTAATATCTCCTTTGACTTTCTTACTGCCTTCCTGAGTATACCCCTAAACCAAAACATAGGTGGTGTTTGAGTGCAGCTGCATAGAAAACAGCATAAACAATCGATGTGTTCACCTCCTCCCTCTCCCTCATGAGCCACATGCAGTCAGAAAGCTACTGCTGTCAGTTCTGCCCCTGGAATGTCTTGACCCTCAGTTGTCTTCTACCTCTCCATCCTGGGAGTGTCCATGTTCATCACCAATAATGTGAAGGAAGGAAGGAAGGGCCACTTTGAGATTTGGCCCCCACCTACACCTCAGTCCCTCCCTCTCACCCTTAGCATTGTTCCTTCTGAAATACAAATCCATTTGCTCTGCTACTTAAAACCTTTAAATGGACCTTAACAACCACAGATTAATATAAAAATTGTATCACGTGCCAGCACTATTCGAAGTACTTTACATATATTAAGTCATGACCGTGTCCTAGGACAGTAAATCTAGAAACTGTCACTCATCATTACTTTTTTTTTTTTTAAAGATTTTATTTATTTGACAGAAAGAAACACAGGGAGAGAGGGAACACAAGCAGAGGGAGTGGCAGTGGGAGAAGCAGGCCTCCTGCTGAGCAGAGAGCCCGATGCGGGGCTCAATGCGGGGCTCGATGCGGGGCTCGATCCCAGGACCCTGGGATCATGACCTGGGCCGAAAGCAGACGCTTAATGACTGAGCCACCCAGGCGCCCCCACTTTTGTATAATAATAAAATTGATGTTGCTTGAGTACCTGTTTGGACAGTCACTGTTCTAAGCACACATTTTGCAATATTAACTCATCTAAACCTAACAACACCTCATGAATAACGACTTTTTTTTTAAATTGTGGAAACTGAATTACTAAATAAGAGTTAAGTATCTTGCCCAAATGGCTAATAAGTGAAGAGACAGCATTCCAGCCCACACAGACTAGCTGCAGAGTCATGTTCCGAAGCCCTGCTCACACCGCCTTTCCAAATAAGATCCCTGATTTGAGCCCCTACCTCACAGTGCTTACCTGGCTTTTCTTGCCAACCACAGTTTTCGCTGGTGTTGCATTCTCCTGCCTTCTAGTCTGTCACACTGAACCAAACAGATACTCAGAATCCTTCTCCTGGACCACCTTGATTCACTCAAGCTCTTCATTGCTTCTGGAAAACATTTGTCTCAGGTTATGACCTAGCGTGTTCAGAGCTGAAAGGTTATACTTAAGTAATACTGTGGACTCTTGTTCCCACCTGCTAAAGTGTGCAGCCTAAAGAAATCAGTTGTGGTGATTCCCAAACATATTTATCCTAGTTGTACCTACCATGGTACATATTTACTTGAATTATTATATGAATTGATGAACTATGAATAAGAAAAAAAAGTCAAATGTCTTCAAAGACAAATGTACAGTGAGTTTTCTTTTTTAAATAGCTATCAAATGTGGTCAGACAACTGTGAACATCTGGGGAAAATTTGTAAAAGTCTAAAAGGGTTCTTTATTCGAATTTTGTCACAAATACCATTTTTGAGTTTTCACTCTAATGTGAAGAAGCTAAAACTGGAAATTCTTAACAGTGTCGTATGAATATAGTTTAGGAAAGACTTATCAGAGCTTCAACCTCTGAGGACTTTTTATCTCAAGAGATTGAATTAATTGAGCATTATATCTTTCATAATACAATGATATAATTAAAAAATGAATGTATTAGGGGCACCTGCATGGTTCAGTCGATTAAGCAAATGCCTCTT
>JAQQSY010000686.1:0-14910 GCA_028646535.1 Procyon lotor | reverse complement strand
AAAAAAAAAAATCAATATATAGTTACAAATTATTATTGGTGCTATAAGAGGAAAAGAAGGTGCAAATATTAGAGCAAATAACCAGAAAATTGTCTCTCTCTCTTTTTTTTTTTTTGAGGTCAAGATATGAAAAGGTCAGCAACTTGTAAAAGGGGGCATGTGATATACTTAGTCCATGACTCACTTCACTGTTATTATCATTTTTGCAAACCACTCTGAATCAAAACAAAGAAAAGCATCACTAATAGTATTGTTGATATTGAGGGCTTAAGCATTCTAAGTACTCAAAATTCTAAGTACATAAAATTCACCTGACTTCTCATCCCACATGTGGGGGTGAAACTCAAGAATCGTTCTTAATTTCTCCAAAGATTCTTGGGGTTGGGGGGTTAGATTTCTCTGACTCTGATTATTTCATATATCTATACCTATATCATCTATATCTATATATCTGTCATTTCATACTTAACAACAAGTCTATGAACTATCTCTATATTATTAATGTCAGGTGAATAAATTGCCCTACTTGAATAATTTGGGGTTAGGAATTACCAGCAAAAGTTGAGGCTGGAGGAATTCCCTACTATAATATGTCAACATCTGGCCAACAAAGCAAGAAGACCTGTCTTGTCATGACTTCCAAGTGAGCTAGTAGAAAACCGATGTGTCTAAATGAGGAAGAACTGTTGGTGGAATAGGGAGAAGTGGAGATTATAGAAAACATAAAAAGAATTTTTTAAAAAACTTAGGAGTTTTTATAAAGTCTGATTTGTGTGTTTATAAGTAGAAGGGACTAATTAGCTGGGAAAATAATTCAAAACCTAAGGACAAATAGAAAAAAATCTTTTTATTTTTTTAAAGATTTTATTTATTTATTTGACACAGAGAGAGAGATCACAAGAAGGCAGAGAGGCAGGCAGAGGGAGAGGAGGAAGCAGGCTCCCCGCTGAGCAGAGAGCCCAATGCGGGGCTCAATCCCAGGACCTTGAGACCACAACCTGAGCTGAAGGCAGAGGCTTAACTCACTGAGCCACCCAGGCACCCTGAAAAAAAAATCTTCTTCCTTTCCTTCATCTTTTTTTTTTCATAGCCAAGCCATAACTTGCAAATTCCTTTTTTATGACTATACAATCAAGATTTATCACGTTCTTATAAAATAATGAGTTCTTTTACCTCTTTGGTTAGGTTTCTTCCTAGGTATCTTATGGTTTTTGGTGCAATTGTAAATGGCATTGATTTCTTGATTTCTCTTTCTGCTGCTTCATAAAATAATGAGTTCTTATTTGGTGATTGTTTTATTATTTATAAGGAAAGAGCTGAAAGACTTCTACCAAATTTCTCGTATCTAATTTTAAATAGTAATGTTCATGTTGAAGTGGAATGTTCTGTTTTTTCAAATTTATTCCCCAAATGGTAATCACAGCTGAAAGCTTATCTGTTATAATTATAATAATATGGTAACAATGGGAAATATTTATGGAGCTTTTACTGGATGGTAGGTACTTAGATTTATGTGCACATTATCTCATTTACATCTCCCAGTGATTCTTTTGCTATCTCCATTTGATATGTGCAGAAAAGGAAGTGGATGCAGAACAGTGAAATGACACACCCAAGGTCACATCAAGCCAATATGCTGTCCAACTGCTTCTTGTGTAGTGAAGGCTAGCATCTTGATGATTGTTTTCCTTGTATGCCTCATGCTTACTTGGATATTTGGAAGCCTCCTTCTGGATGCTTCCATGATTGATTCTGTTGAAATGTGGTATTTATATCAACTCGAGATGATCAATACCAAACTTTTCTGTTTTATAATTAACAATCCCATTTTGAAGAAATGAGATGAATCAAGAACAAGGGGCAAAAAAAAAGCTTTCACCACAAAGATATAGTCATAGAAATTTTAGAAAAATTTAAGGAAAACTTCCTAATGGATAAATAATAAAACATGAAGAAACCCAAGGCACAGAAATGTCAACTGAGTTGCTCAAGGTCAAACAAATACTTACATAAGCGTATCATTTTCCTTTGTCAAAGAAGTTAAGTGTTTTAAGTAACTAATTTATTTTGATGTTGGAAGATCTCTATAAATCTTCCTGCATTACTTAGATAAATAATTTGCCACTAAAATTGTTTTTCAGTAATTTTGTTTGGCTATTTTAGTGTGTGTTTTTCATAATCTCTAACGCTGAATTTCTCATCAGTTCAGCCCTCCAGATTTTATTAGGTTCTGCGTGCTCAGGAAATAACACCATCAAAGCAGAGTTATCTTCACATACGCAGGACAATTATATTGATATATCATGTGCTGTATTTTAATTTCAGAATTATTGCCTCATTGTTTTCTCCTGGAGCCCAGTTTTTATTTCTTTCATCTTATCATTAAAGGTACAGCGACAAGTAATTCACCCTTTAAAAAAGAGGAGAAAAGAAAAGGTTTACTTAAAAAAAAATGTAGCTAGAAAAATCTCCCACAGAGCGAATTCCCACAGTGTTATGGAGGATGTAAATTTAGCTCAGTGTGATTCAAACAATCAAGTTAGGAATTTTAATTTAATGGTTTGTTCCTTTGAATTGTTAGATGCTCACCTCATTGTGTAAGTTGTATTTGAATTGGAGAAAATGAAACTAAAATGTGTTGAATTTGCCCCAATCAGGTTATTTGAGGAGGTCTGATTCACAGGCTGAGTGATGGACTAGGATGGAAGAATCAACAAGCAAAAGAGGAGGCTCAATTAATACTAATTAATAATAATGGTCCTATTTTCTCTCAGTATGTTAGGACTTAAATATTTGCTTTGGGGGGTGGCTATATCATTTTAGCAGTTTAAATAAGTTTGAGGAATCATCTTATTTTCTTCATTTCAAAACAATCCAGAATCCCATGTTTTTGGTATGTTGGTCAGAAATCTCAGTGCTTCCAAGACTGGAGGGTTTGTGAACCCATTTCTGTCCTGGAACTGGCTTGGTTGTGGCAAATAAAATGTTGGAGAAGAAAAAAAAAGTTGGATGAAACAAAAAAGGGAGAATAAGAACCAATATTTTTTTATGATATCTCAGGGAACAATCCAATAGGCCAAAAGGGTCCAGACAACCACAGCTCTTATCTGGAATTATGATTGAAAGATTTGGTAAAATATAGCACTTTTCTTGGAGAGTAAGAAGATATTATTTAAAAAAAAAGCCCATCAAGACAAAAGTGACTTGGTTACAAGCCTTTTTACATGTTTACCCATAAAGAAAGCAATGCTAATAAAGTGAGATTTTTGACAGTAAAATGAAATTCTTACCACTTAGAGGCTTTAAAAGTTGGAGCTGATAGGGACCTTAGAGACAGATGTGTTGTTCAACCTCATGCCAAAGACATGGAGACTAAAGCTAAGAGATATAGTGTCATGCCAAGGGTCACACTCATCTTGGCAGAGTTAGAAAAGGCATTTTCTTCCTTGTAATGCCATTTGTCTCTCAGCTTTCCCTTGGGAAGGCTTTGTCTTTTTTTTTCTTTTAAGATTTCGTTTGTTTATTTATTTGACAGAGAGGAGAGAGATCAGAAGTAGGCAGAAAGGCAGGCAGAGAGAGAGGGGGAAGCAGTCTCTGCTGAGCAGAGTCCAATGCGGGGCTCGATCCCAGGACCCTGACACCATGACCTGAGCCAAAGGCAGAGGCTTTAACCCACTGAGCCACCCAGGCGCCCCAGGAGTGCTTTGTCTTGAATAGTTGTCATTGCCCTTGAGTCCCTTTCCCTGAATGTAATGTTGATCTTAGTTGACAGCACACGCTGATGGCCTTATGAATGACCATGGCCATGTCACAGAGATGGTGGCATAATTAGTCCCACCACAGTACTGATAATATTGTGGCTCTGGATCTTTTCACTGCCATGGTGGTTCTGAAAGCCTCAAGCGCTTCTGCTGGCAGATCCAGCTCCCTCATGGTGGTACTGAGCCCAAAAGTGTAACTCCTCAGAGCTGGGGGAGGCCACTGACAAAGGCTAGCCAAGACAGATGGTTCTACCTGCCTCATTTCAGCATTTATAAAAAGCATTTCTCAAGTCTTGATGAAACATGTTAATGCAAAACAATTGGGGCATGCAAAACAAAATGACACTTTGAGAAAGTGAACATTTGAATGGAGATGGAATATTCAGTCCACTGTGCTGATGTTCCCAAGAGCCCCAGAAGCCCGGAAACTTATTCTACTAAAGAACTAAATGGCTTCAAGGCCCTTGACTTCTCCAAATCTCAGTTTCTTCATCTGTGAACAAAGGGTTTGAATTAGGTCATTACTAATTTACCTTTGTGTTCCAGAAGGCTCCTTTAAAACATAGTCATCTGTTACCATCTTTGAAGTGTGGGAAGAATTAACAAAAAGGATAAAGACTGATAATATTTTTGATCCTGATTGCAAAATTGCTCTCAGCTAAGCTTAATCTCATTTGTATGGTTTCCTACTGGGCCTTAGTCCCTGGCAGAAATCTGAATGCTTTTCATTTTAATGTAACACTGAACGTATTTGTTCAGTGTTTGGAACAGTAGTTTTGAGAAATTCTTTTCCCTCCAGAATCTTCAACAAGCAATTCTTAAGCACTGAGTGCAGGGCTCTCAGCATCAAGAGTCAAAGAATCATAGAGTTTGGTTGGGGGTCCTTGGGGAGCATGTAGTGCTGTTGAAGAGAACAGAATTATTATTGAGGGCACATTTAATTAAGTGACAAATGAGTGATCTAGAGAATAATTGCAGATTGTAGCCTGTTTTTATTTAACCACTTAATTTTCCTATATTGAGGATTTCTGATCTTTAAAATCTTTTTATCAGAGTTTAAATAAATCTATTAAGAAGTGACTCATCTAGGAGTGAATAACTGTCTTCTTGTTTTCTTTGAGATAATTCTCAGACTAAATAAAATATTTCCTGGCATTTGAATTTATGACTGAATGTTGTGGGAAAGAAGTAATTCCAATGATTATGTCTAAATAAATATGTTATATGTAGCTTTTTTTGCTATACTAACACTGTCCTCAAACCATATACTAACATAAACAGAATGTGTAGAAATGGTTGGGCAGGAATCTTATGTGACAACTGGATAACATTCTGGACGTTACATACTGCTAGTCAAACTATGGCATCTATTCGTCCCCTTTTTATTAACTAAATGATCCAATTTCACGTGGTGTGGTACTGTATGTGTGCTAAATATTACATTTACCAACTTCTGTTGTAGTAAGAGTAGTCATGTGACTTGGTTTTATCCAGTGAGATGTAAAGATAAGTCACAGGATTGGGCTCCCATAAAGCTAATTAAGGTTCAGGGAGAGACCTATTCATGTGGTAAATGCTCTTTGCCTTCCATTCTTCTTTTCTGTGATGTGGATACAAGGGGAGGTGTAAAATAGCCATGTTGAATTCACAAGGTAGTTCTATAAATAATTCATCCTAAGTAAGGCAGTGAAAGAGCTGGCTAAAGCCTGGGTTCCAAATGACATTGTGCGATGTCATACCAGCCATAGAGTCCTTATCTCTCTTACCAGGTTTCTCAATCAGTGAAGAAAATATAACTCCTAATTTGTTTAAGCCATTTTGGGGGAATTGTTTCTTTTATTTGTGGCTGAACATGTCTTAATGGATACAAGCAGTATGGATACTACTTGCAAAGTGCTAAACGTTGCTGGAAATATAGAAAGCCTTGTAGGAATTTCTGAGTCTCATGGGAGATGTGTTATTATACATCTATATATATGTTATATGCAGATGTATCATATGCATTTGTATATGTATATATATTATATATATTTATCACTAGCATTACAATAATGTATATATACATTATTTTTTGTATAAATATTATTTAATAAATGTATTCATAATATGCACAGATATTTGTATATTATAAGCAAATATATAACATATACACATATATTTATTACTAGCATTGAAATAATGTATATCTATATAGCATGTAGTGTATATAGTGAAGGATGTGATTCTTTTTTTTAAGATTTATTTTTTTATTCTAGAGAGAGAGAGAGAGAGAGCATGAGTGGGGGTTGGGGGAGAAGGAGAGAGAGAATCCCAAGCAGACTCCCCACTGAACACAGAGCCCAACAAGGAGCTCAATCTCACGACCGTGAGATGATGACCTGAGCCAAAATTACCAGTTGGAGGCTTGACCAACTGACCTACCCAGGCACCCACGATGGGTGTGATTCTAAAGAACTCCATGAATATGGAAGAAGGGATTAATCTGAACAATGATATCAGAGAAGTTTTCTTGGCAGAGAATTTATTAGGCCTTTTGTTTTTCTTTACAATGGTGGGTACCGCATTGCAGGCAAATGGGGACTGTTGTTGCTCTTGCTGCTGTGCATTGTGGCTCCTGGAGGCCAGAGCAGTATATGGGTCCACTGCATGAAACATGAAAACTACTACACACTGACATCTTTGGCTAGTGGTGGACTTGCTGCTCGTGGGCAGCAAAGAGAAACTGTCTCGAGCATTGTCAGGCAGAGCTATGCATACCCACGCTCCTGTTGTTATGGGTCTACCAAGAAACTGTTCTTTCACAATAAAATCTATGGCCATTTTCCTGAGGCAGACCCTTTCTCAGTGTCTGGGGAGCTGAAGCATGAGAATTTTCCTGTCTTGGAAATAGCTCGCATCCAGAACCAGCTTCCCTTACAATATATATCAGCATCCTAGCCCATGACATTGGAAATAGCCATCTCTTAATCTCAAGGTCTATCTCACAGATGCATCCAAATAAGTGATATTTCTTTAGAGGTGTCCAAGTTAGGTTATGTTGCAAGGAACACAAAAATAAAAGCATGAAATAATAGTAGCATGAACAATACAAGCTTATTTATTTTTCATTTTCCATCTTGTTCTTACTTTTCCAAAGTCAAATCATTGACCTGTATTCATTAAATCTGGAAGCTTCCATCATCACATCCATATTCCAGCCAAAAGGAAAGGGAAGAGGGAAAAAGAGAATGATCCTCCCTTTAAGAATGCTTTCTTTACATCCATTATCTAGAACTTTCATGCTAGATCATCATGCCTATCTGCATGGGAGCATAGGAACTGTCACTTGTATTCAGGAGAGCCACATGTCCTGCCAAAATTCAAGGATGCTATTCCCAAGGAAAAAAGCAGCAATGGGCAGTCCCCAGTCTAAAGAAACATTCTAACTTATTACAGAGTCTCCCCATTTTATAAAACAGAGAGGAGCCAATTGCTCTGGTTGAAGCAGAGGTGGTTGCCAAGCGCCCTGCTCAGTCAGCTTTTGACACCTTTGCTGTGGTTCTTGAGGCAGTGCTAAGAAATATGGGGCTGCAAAGCTCAATTTGAAAACTGTTGCACAAAAATGACAGCTCAAAACTCCAAGGGTTACTGCTTCCTGCTTTTGACAAATATATTTACTTATTTTTCCAGATAAACTTAAAACCTACAGAAAAATGAAAAGAAACATACAGCAATAATAATTCACCTCCCATCCAGATTTTCCCCCATCACATTCGGTTCAGTATTATTTTAAAGAAAGAAAGCATTTCTGATTCAGCTGGAATTCTTTTAAAACTCCATACAGCCTCACCCCGCCCTTTCACCATTTCTGTGTCCAACCTTGCCCTCCCCCAGATGTATATATCCTGGTTCATTGAAAAATTAAGGTCTATATTTAATTTCGATATATTTTGTTTTTACCTAATGTCCTTTTTCTGTTTCAGGACCCTATTAGGATACCACATTACATTTAGTCGTTATGTCTCCCTAGGATCTACTTGGCTGTGGCATTCTCCTACCTTCTTTGTTTTTGAAGATCTTGACAGTTCTCAGGAGCATTGGTAAGGTATTTTGTAGGATTTCCCTATATTTGGATATTTTTCTCAAGACTAGACTAGGATTATAGATTTTGGAGAGGAAGAACACAGAAGTAAAGTGCCATTTTCCTTATATCTTATCAAGGATACTATCTACGTGATTGAATACTATTGACAGTATTCATTCATCTGGCTGAAGTAGTGTTTTTCAGGTTTTTTAACTGGAAAGTTACTATTTTCTTCCTCTTCTTTTCATAAGACATTCTTTCAGAAAAAGTCACTAATACAGAGCTCACACTAAAGGAGTGGGCAGTTCTGTTTCTCCTCTTGAGGATGGAGAATCTCTACATCAATTATTTGGAATTCTTCCTAAGAGATTTGTCTCTTTTCCCCCATTTATTTATTTTTTCAATCATTTATTTATGTCACTATGGATTCATGGATATTTCTTTTATACTTTGGGTTATAGTCCAATGCTATATTATTAATTTTTTTTTTTGCTCAAGTTGTTCCAGCTTTGGACATTAGGAGCTCTTTTTATTGGCTGCTATGGCCCTTTGACGTATTCCTAATATCTTGTTATCTATTTGTTTCCTTACTTACTTAAGCAGTGCCTTATTTTTTGGTACTACAAAATGTTCCTGGCTCATCATGTCCCTGCCCTAGAATCAGCTATTTCTCCAAAGAGCTCTAGTTCCTTTTATTGGAGAATGGTATTAAGAATCAAGATATGCCTGAGGCCCAAAGACATGCACGCTCACACACACACACACACAAACATGAACACACATATATGTATGTGTATATATATACAGGTATACAATATGTGTATATGTATATATATTACACATAGAAGACTTTTATTCTAACAGGATTTAATAGTAAAGCTAACAGGTGGCGGCATTTGTAGAGTGTGGTTCTTGGGGTTACCTGCCCTCCCCACACATTGTGAAAGCAGTCACTTATTCATATTACAACTTAATCTTAACCTTTCTTTGAGTCTCAAACATCTTTTGAAATACTGCTGAAAAGTTAACAGACCTTTTGCCCAGGGAGAAAAAAAAAAGATAAAAAACACATACAGAATTTAGTCCAAGATCCCTAAGGTTCAGCCCCCTGCAATTCTGACCTCTGGTGTCACTGACCTCTGATCAGGGGACTGTGGTGCTAAAGGAGGGGCCAGGAAGTCCACACACCTCTTGCTGATTTTCTCAAGCTCCACTTCTGCTGTGACCTCTTCTCTGGCCTAGGAAATGGTATCATTTAACAAATAAATCAGAAAAATCTGATGTAATAATACAGTCTCCTTATCAGTTAATTGCAAAGATTTTATTTTAAGTGCCTCCCTTTTGTGTAAAATCATGATGGAATTGTTTGGGGTTCTTTTTTGATTTTTACAACTTAAAGAAAAAATCAGAGTTAATTTGCCTGGGTACTTTAATTCATGTCTTTCTTAATTGTATTTGAGTCACTTCCCCTTTGTAATAATGGTTTCCTATTTAAAACTAGTAGAGTGGGATGGAGGGTATGTTTACTACAATATTGTATCTGTGAAAACCGACATAGGTGTAGGACTGAAAGAGTTAATAGAGTCAAATCCCAGTACATTTTTCTGAAGCTGTTTTTAACACTGATTATTTCAAGGTGGTTTTTATAATCACTTCCAAATGTTTTAATGAGGCTGTTTTTCATTTTTCTCAAGACTTCTTTTAATTTTTTTTTTTTTTTTTTTGCTTTCCATATTGCTTTTCCAGCCACTTTCCTTAATGTCACCGTTGGCAGACCCAGTTATGCGCTTTTATGGTTTGTTCCGGAAGTTTCCCTCCGCCTCCCAACCCCATCTCTCTTCCTGCCTCCTTGCTGCTCTTCATCTGAGGAAAGAGCTCTTCTGGTCTGATTCCTCATGGTAACTCTTGCAGCCCGAGTCCCAGGAAGTGCAGTTGTTATTTCAATCTGTCAGTCTTAGTTGTAGCTACCTCCTGTTGTCATCTTATTTCTTAAAGATCTTTCTGGAATAGAATCTACAAGATTTGTGATTTTACCAAATTTATTGATTATAAATGTTGGAAATCTGTTTATTCTGCATTTGCATTCCTTTGGTTTCAGACTTAGCCTTAGAAGTGCTTCCCCTTGCCCTTCCGGGATTCTCCAGCCTCGTAGGGGTCCCTTCCCTACTACATCAGGTAGCAATAGGCAATTAAACTACCCCAGGAAGGCAGGGCCATGACACTCATCACATGTCCCAGCTTTTGGACAGCTCTGTGTAAACACACGTTACCAGCCAGCCCAGGCTGATGTCAGAGATTAGAGTCAGAATGCGTCTGCCATTCCTTCAGACAGAGGTTTTGTTAGGTCATGATAAACAGCCACAAGATTTATGACTTCCCAAAGAGGAAAATCAATTCCCTAGATTGTTGCTGAGAGTGCTGTCGGTATGCTGGACCCTTCTGCGAACATCATGACACAGAAACAAGATCACCCATCAAATACATTCTTGTTTCTTGGTGCGAAGTGTGTTGGGTAATTTCTAAAAGGTAATGATAATAAATGGGCTTGTTTTCCCTATTTCCTTTGCCTTACTTGTTGATTTGAATCCAAAAGCCTATTCCCAATTTAGTCCAAAGTTTTTATAAATACAGTTTTCCCCAGAATTATATTACTCACTCAAGCTTATTGAGTGATTCTGCATTTTTATTTTGAAGTTGAAGTGGTCAGGGTATGTTTACTTTTAATGGAGAAAGAGGGTGTGTCTTAGATTAATATCAAGATCTCTGCCAAGGTCAGCAGAATTGAAAGCATTAATATAGTGTCCCTTATGTATATGGTTGGGAATTCAAGCTCTCTCATCATTTTTTCCCTCAGGATGTGGAGCTATTTCTGTATGAATGATATTAAACTAGCTGCACCACTCAGTGGGGAGAAAGTGAATTAGGTGACTTGTTTAAGAAAAGAATTTAAAATCTGAATTGTGGTACAATTTTTACATTAAATTTCAAGACTAAACCACCATTTTCCAGTGTAGTCGTAAGACTGAAATAATAATAAATTGTAAGCAAATGATAAGAATCTACATTTTCCTAGGGCCGTTCAAATGGAACAGTGAAGGTTATTAAATCACGTGGATAAGCACTGTCCCCCAAGCCCAGATGTTTTCTTACACATACTAAACACCTAAGTATTTGGGAATGTCCATTTGGGGCTGATATTTTCTCCTCCAGACCAGGGGCATCTGGCTGTGAGAGCAAAAATTCTGCATAAACCAAATTTAACAGCAGCAGAGGGTGAAGGACAAAGGCCCATGTGAAAAAAAAAAAATCCTTTGGAAAATCAAGATATCAGAGTCTCTTAACATGAACTGGGTTCCCAGGCAACACCCTTTCATGATTCCTTCATTAATGCCCATGGGAGTGATTGATTTGACTCTACCCTTAGTCTGCTTAAGCAATTTTGAACCCAAGAAAAAAAATGTTACTTGAATCTGGGGTCTTTTATTAACAAGATTAATTGGCATAAAATTTAATAATTGAGAAAGGATACCAAAAAGGAAGATAAAGTGGGGGTTCTAATGAGAAACAGATACCCATCCCCAAGGAAATAAATCTGAGCATGGATATAATGTTAATATAAAGAGAAGGGAAAAATGTGTAACTGCCGCATATAGTGGCAAGCTCCCTCCTAGGGCTACGTACTGGCTTCCAGTTCTGTTCCCCCTATTATCTCTAACTCGGAAAAATTCTGCTTTTGGAGTTGAAATTCTCCATGCTTTGTTTTACCCTAAGGGAATGCATTCAGTTTTTCTGGAAGTTTTTATTTTGTGAAAGCTGAATCTCTTTTTCTTTTATTTTGGCAGTGGTGTATTTTAACAAACACAGGACTGGCAGTCCCAGCAACGATTAGCCCAGTCTCCACATTGCCCCATGAGGAGATGGGAAACACCAGCTCACTCCCGCTGGCATCTGTATCCATGTTTTATCTTCACTGGTATGCCTTTCCTTCTTTTTGTTTCTTTGACTGTGACCAATCACAGGGTCAGTCTGAGTTTCATTTGTTCCACGAAGTTTTTCTGAAGGATCTGGTCCCCTTGATCTCCCTTTCCTTCAGTGCTGATTGACATTTGCTCATCATTTAGCCCTAGGCTATAAATTATCTTCTATTTACGTCTCTCTTTCTTATTAGCTAGACTGTAAGCTGCTTGAAAGACCAGAGATCCCATCTCCCATGAAGGTCTCTTCATAAGAACAAGCATGATGCTGGACTTGTAATATTGTATCACATGCTACACCTCCACTTGCAGGAAGGGCTTAAGCAGAGTAAAACTAGAATCAAATCAATCACTCCCATGGCATTAATGAAAGAATTATGAAAGGGTGTTGCCCGGGAACCCAGTTCATATTAAGAGACCCTGATATCGTGATTTCCCAGAGGTTTCTTTCACATGGGCCTTTCTTTGTCCTTCAACCTCCTTTACTTGAGAGGAAGGAACCCCCTGGAGAATTTATTTGAAAATATTTTCTAATTATATTGTTAATGGATTATAAGAAATGGCTGGGATTTCCCTTATAATAAATTTGTAAGAAAGTTGCCACAAGTTAATGATTGTCCATTTACTGTGAAGAAATTTCAAAAATGCATATGACCTATTATTTCAGACAAAATCTTTCTAACATCATTGTTTCAACAAAGTATCTGACAAATGCTGTTTCTTATAATCTCTTGGGACAACAGTGTTGAGTCACATTAGCATTTTACAGATTGTTTTTCCACAAAAACAAAATCATTTATACCTGAATTAAAATCAGTTATACCTGAATTTTAAAAATATGACTTACAATTACTCATAATGTCATTTTCCCAATTGGAACAGATCCCAAACTGCACTAAACCAGTGTTTTTCTAAGAATGGTTCTCATATTTCTGGGATAATTTGGATGAGATAATTTAGGGATGTGACCAATAAACATTTTAGATTTTAATTAAACATTTTAAGATGTAGTAGAAAGTATATAGCAGGCATATAAAAGCTTGATTCATTGGTATTATTGCTTGGGGTAAACTATGTAAATATTGTGAGCCAGGATAAAGAAAATTATCAGTATTTAAGTATTTACTAAGTCTTTGAATGTTGATGCATAGATGATGGCAAAAATTATAAATTTGGTGGAAGAGATCTGCTTAAAGGAAACACAGCTTTAAACCCAGACTAGACCTTCTATAAAGAGGAAAAAGAAGTGTTTATTAGCACTCATTCAGTGAGAGAGAAACATGTTCCTAACATGGTGCCTCCATTCCCCTCCATGCATTTCTAATCAGAGTCTTCTGCATGAATGTTTACTCTAAGATGAACACAGCCTTCCACCCTGCAGTGTGACTGGAAGACAGCAAATACATTTCCAAGTTCTAAACTTTAGTGTTACCATACTCTGATGTGTCCTGTGAAGCATAACAGAAACAATCTGCTAATGAGAAGCATTTATTGTATCAAAATGGACAGAGTTTTCTATAAGTTATAAACTAAAGCAGATTCTGTGGCATCTCTATAAATATCATTTCCACTTGCATCCAGTACTTTTTCTAGAGCAGGACAGAAAAGATGGGGAGGTACAGGAGAGGCTGGAATTGCTTATCTCTCTGGCTACAACCTTGGGTTTTTGTCATACTTAAGGCTACTGTCCATTCTATATGGCCATCATTCTAAAGCATCATATTATAAACCCTATTTCCTCAGCTCTGTCTGGAAATATGAGGTATTTCTATACTTCAAGTTAAATATATTTTTATTTATTTTTTTATTATTTTTTCAAGTTAAATATATTTTTAAAAGTTGACTACAGCTAAACCCCATCTTTGACTTTTGTCCAATGGTCATAAAATTTGTGAAATTAAAGGAATATCCCTTGTTTCTTCTAAATACCACTTTGAAAGGCTAAGAATACAAGATGTTGATAGAAATTAAGTCATGCCTGGCAAGTGACTGGCCAGCATTACACAAAGCAATCATCCTTTCCAAATGTAGAATTCAGTGGTCATTTTGCTGGAGTCTAGAGAATCATTACAGTTTAGTTGTTTGCTAGACCTGGGAAATATGCTTTCATAATAGCTGTATGAAGAATTAAGAGGTGCCATTTTTTTTTAAGATTTTATTCATTTATTTGACAGAGAGAGAGATCACAAATAGGCAGAGAGGCAGGCAGAGAGAGAGGTGGAAGCAGGCGCCCCGCTGAGCAGAGAGCCCGATGTGGGGCTCAATCCCAGGACCCTGACACCATGACCTGAGCCGAAGGCAGAGGCTTTAACCCACTGAGCCACCCAGGTGCCCCAAGAGCTGCCATTCTTTTGCTCTAATGGGGCCATTAGTGGAAATAGAAGTCAGTCCTTAGTGAGGATCCTAAACTCTCAGCTCCTCCAGGGATCTACCATGTCTTATTAATGGAAGATACTTTGGTACTTAATGCAGATCCTGGCCCACAGAAGTATATTGTTATTGTTACTCATCATTTTTATATTTGTTCATTCATACATTTATGGACTTATTGTAGCGAATGTTACCAGAGGCTAATTATATATTGATAGGTGGTCATACTACTAGTTGAAAAAAGAGGAGACCAGTCAGAATGGCTAAAATTAGCAAGACAAGAAGTGACAGATGTTGGTGAGGATGCGGAGAAAGGGGAATCCTCCTACACTGTTGGTGGGAATGCAAGCTGGTACAGCCACTCTGGAAAACAGTATGGAGGTTCCTCAAAAAGTTGAACATAGAGCTACCCTACGATCCAGCAATCGCACTACTGGATGTTTATCCTAAAGATACAAATGTGATCCGAAAGGGCACGTGCACCTGAATGTTTATAGCAGCAATGTCCACAATAGCCAAACTATGGAAAGACCCTAGATGCCCATCAAGAGATGAATGGATAAAGAAGAGGTGGTATATATATACAATGGATACTATGCAGCCATCAAGAGAAACGAAATCTGGCCATTTGCAATGATGTGGATGGAACTTGAGGGTATTATGCTAAGCGAAATAAGTCAGTCAGAGAAAGACAATTATCACATGATCTCTCTGATATGAAGAATTTGAGAGGTAAGGTGGG
>JAQQSY010000685.1:0-14910 GCA_028646535.1 Procyon lotor | reverse complement strand
TCAGGATGGGGGGCAAGCCGTCCATCGTGGGGGGTGAGCCGTCCATCATTGGGATGGGGAGCAAGCCGTCCATCGTGGGGGATGAGCCGTCCATCATGGGTGGGCTGTGCAGTCCATCATGGGGGGCAAAGCCATCTGTCATCGGTGACGGTGGGGGGGCAAGCTGTGCATCGTCTGTTTGTGAATGGACACTTGTTTGTGGTTTTCACACTCGAAGCTCATCCCAAGACAGTGGAAGAGGGACAGACTATCCTCTAGCCTGGGAAACCAGGTAGCCCTTCCTCTGCCCAGTTCTGTCACTTGGGGCTGACCACGGTCACCTCTGGAACAGAGCGAACGGGGTGCTCCCGGTTGCACAGGCCTACAGGTCAGGAAGCAGCAAAGCCAGGAGCCCCTGTCCACACCAGCTCTGCCACTCGCTGCCCGGGAACCTCAGGGGTCGGTGAACCTTTGTTCCTTCAGCCTGTTCTTCTGGAAATGAAATCACAGGATTCACGAGGGTTCAGCCAGGACTGGGCTCTTGGTGCCTAGCGGGACACCTGGGTCGACAAGCGGGTCAAGATTGAACCAATGAAAGAGAGAAAATTCACAAAATGTTTGTTCACAATAGTTCATGAAATGTTAGTGTCAGACATTCAATAAAAATCCTTCTTTTCTTAATAGTCAAAAAATCACCCCTATTTCTCCAAAGAATCAGATGGACTCCCAGAACCTTGGGTGAGGAGGCAGGGGTCCGGACGGGGATGCCCTCCCCTCTAGGACTCTCAGGGGTCCCACGTCCTGGAGCACAGCCCCAACATCTGTGGCCGTCGGGATGACCCCCACATCCCCACACGTGGAGATTTGCACCAAATGGCCCTCCCTCCCTGCAGTGACCCTGGGTGGAGCCCGTGCCCTGGTCTCCTGGCCCTCCCTGGGAAGCACGCGCCCCCCAGCCCTCCTTTCTAGAGCGGGAAGGACCTGCCGTCAAGGGCATGGAGCATGGTGTCCTCCGGGGTCCCCCAGGGCGTGTTTCAACGGAGCCCCGTCCTGCCCCCAGTGTGGCGGGCTGTGCGTCCGTCCGTCAGGTCCTGCGGGCCCCACCGCGGGTGTGAGAGGGCAGGTTTCTCTGCGGACATCACCCAACTAAGAGTCTCCACGCTCCCTTCCGATGGGGTGTCTCTGGGGTTTACTAATGAGGAGCTCAGACGGCAGCTTCGACCACCGCTCTGGGAAAGAACTGTGCCGTCAAAGCCCTCCTCGGTCCCGAATCTTTCCCTGCCACCCCGTTTCTGCATCTCCAGCACACCCGCGCCTTTGTTTCCCTCCAACAAAGGACTGTTAAATGGTCCCAGAACCTAGAGAGCTTGTCTGGCCCCAGAACTGGCCCCACACTTGTCTCACGCCCCCGGTCCTCCCCGCGGGGCCTCCGGATTGCACGCAGTGCCCTATCTATGAGGAATGGTCGCCGAGAGTCTGTCGGGGCAGTAGTGGGGCTTGGGGACGGGCTGGAAGACACGGGGCACTCGCCCGCGGCCGCCTCGGCTGAGGTTTCTCGGTCGGGAAGAACGTCCCCGGAGAAACGAAGTCGGTGATGGTGCGAGCAAGGCGCTCGCTCCGCGAGGAAGAAACCCCAAGGGAGAAGCAGGTTGGATGCTCCCTGCCGTAAATGAAATGGCACGAGAGAGGTTTCGATGTTTTGCTTTCAGATGGGATTTTTAACATTTCTGAGCCTGCGTGTTTTCTCTGGAGAAGGAATGTCTCACGGGTAGTGAGTATCCATTTTTTAATAGACTTTTTTAAGGCAATTTTAGGTTTATGGGGAAACAGAGCAGAAAGTGCAGGGAGCTCCCTCCCGCCCCCTCCCCGTGCGGTCCCCCGCATCCGCACCTTGCATTAGTGTGGGACGTCGTTACCACCGACGAGGCCGTGTAGACAGGCGATTATTAACTGACGCCCGCGGTTTGTATCAGAGTCACTCCTGATGTTGCATTTTCCGTGGGTTTGGACAAATGCATGATGACGCGAGCCCACCGCGGCAGCACCACACAGGGTATTCTCGCTGCCGCCGGAGCCCTTCGTGCCCCACCCGTTCCTCCCCGACCCGGGCACACACTGGTCCGCTGTCTCCTTGGCCGTGCCTTTTCCGGAACACTGCAGCACTGGGGTCCCACAGCCTGTGGCCTGTTCGATGTTCCACTTAGTGATCGAGTCCGGGTTTCCCCTGTGTCCTCTCATGGCCGCTCAGTTCACGCTCGTGTCTGAGGCTCGGGGAAACGGAACGGGCACGTCTCTCCCCCCCACCGGGTGCCGGGCGACCCTGGGGGTAGGTGCTGGAGGGGCGCAGAGGCCCGCGCTTGCAGACCGGCAGCAGTGGCTGGAGCCACGACGAAGCGAGCAGGGAGCAGCCGTGGGGACAGAAGGGACCACGGCCCACGAGCTGCGGGGACGGGGGCTGGAGGGGCGGCCGTGCTGGGCAGGAGAGAGCATCCCTGGGCTCAGCGTGGAGTCAAGCTAGTGCCTTCCATTCTGGGGAGAAACAGGCCCCTGGGGCTGCGCCGTGGACCTCGAGGAGGGGGACAAGCCGGGCAGCTGGCATGGCCGATGGCAGAGATGCCTGCGCCCCACAGGGACCCTGGGAGCACACCCCACGCTCTCCTGGGACGTTGGAGACGGTTAGGCGCTGCTGGAGGCAGATGGGCAGGCACACTCCGTGCACAGAACAAACCTGAGTGTTAGGGTTCAGGCTCAGACAGGAAGAATGCACTGAACCCATCTGGAATGAATTAGCTTGGCTGTGCGTCGCCACCGAGGCTGGCATGGAGGGGAGGAGTGGAGGGGCGGGGAGGAGGAGGAGAGGGCGGAGGGGCCGTGCCTGTGGTCCGAGGTTTGCAGGGGACGCTCCGGTTCTTGTCGGAACCTGACAAACAGAGCCCTGTGGGGGGCGGTTCCGATGGGGACAACAGGCCAAGGGGTCACCTGGGACCCGAGTGGGGGCTGGGAACCCCGACGGCCCAAGGGCCAGGGTGCCTTCAGGCCGGGGAGGAAGGGTGGCCTTCTGTTTGAACGCACATCAACTTAAAGTTTAAAAGGTCCAGTGGAAATCCCAGCAGTGTTGGTCATGCGGCCATGTCGTCCTGCGGCAAGCTGTCCCGGTCCCCAGGGAGGGCAGCCGTGGACCCCCAGCACTGGGGCACCTGCGCACGTCTGCGAGTGGGCACACGCGGGCCGACTGCTCCCACCCAGCCGGGTGGGACCACCCCTTCCCGAGGCTTTGGGGCTGGGTGCTGCGTTCCCGCGATGCACACAGGCGGGGATGCGGTTGTGCTATGCTCATGCCCGTGGGCAGGGGTCCGACGAGAGACCACGTGCAGCAGCATGTCTGTGTTTAAACACACAGGCCAGAGAACAGCCTGGAAGGACACGCAAGGGTCCCGGCTCCCCGAGGTTTCTAGGAGGCGCCTGGGCCTTGGGAGCCACAGACGTGGGACCTGCGAGCCAGCCCCTCCTGAGCGGGGTCCCAGGGCAGGTCCCACGGGAACGCCACCAGCGCGCCTGGCCCTCGTTAAGAAAACCCACCGAACCTCACGGTGGGCTGGGTCGGCTTCTCATTGTCACGGCGCCCCGAGAACTCTAAAGCCCCCGCCCATCACCCTGCCCCCGCCCTGGGAAGCCCGGGGAGTGAATGAGCTCCGAGACAGAGGGATCCGCCGTGGAGAGGAATCCTGCAAGGGTCCTCGGAGGAGGAGCACACGGTGGTGAGAGGGCTCGGGGCAAGGCCAACAGGGAGGAGATAGGCCGCCGGGGCCGGGCAGGGAGTGACATCCAGCCGCTGTCCTCTCCGCTGCACCTGGAGGGCAGGGCTTTAAACTGGAGGAAGTATGAAAGCCATCCCAGGGGCGGCTGTGGTGGCCCCTTGGCCGTCCTCGCTGAGACTTTAGCTGCACCCTCAGGCTCATGTCCCTGAGGCACAGGTCCCCGCAGAGGGGGCCTTCCTCTGGAGAATCAGTGGGAGAAGATCATCCCTGGGGGCCCTTGGCACAGAGTGGCCCCCACCAGGGCCCCTGCCCATGACCTCCTTCCAACCTTGACCTTCACTTCAAGTTCCTGCTGCCCAGGGCTGCCCCAGCCCGACCCCCTCTGGCTCCCCAGCACCTGGATGGTGCCTGGACCACGGCGGTGCAGTGAGTGTAGGACGGAGGGGAGGAGGGCTGAGTGGGTGGGTGAGCGGAGGGACGGAGGGATGGATGGAAGGAAGGCAGCCTGTTGGGTGAACTTATCCTCAGCACAGTCCCAGCTACAAGCTCACCTCTGGCTCATGGGATCCTTCTCAGTTCACCTAACAAGAAAAATAATAAAAAGGCATGTTTCATAACCACAGCGCAATTTCCGGCAGGAGACGCAGCCTCCCACCCCTGTAAATGTCAGGCGGGCCTGCCGGCGAGGAAGGAGATCCACCCGCCCCTCGCTCACTGCTCCCTGCACGCCAGCACCCACCTCGCTCCCCTCACCCGGCGAGCAATTAAAAGTGATGAGGGTACAGGGTTAAACGTGGAGCCTGTCAGTGAGGGGGCTGCTGTGTTCCCGGTCTCCCGTCTCCCACATACGCCGCCCATGAGCCCGGTGCACACGTCTGCAGAGAGCCCGCAACGAGCCGGTGAGGCCAGCGCAGGGGGCGGGGGGTGAGTTTTTAAGCAAGAATTTTGCTCCATCCTGGCAAAATAAAAGAAGCTACGCACAGTGAGCCTTAAATTTTCATGATCTTCAGCTTTCAGAACTGGCCAGAGCCCGGACCGCGAGCCACGGATCCCAGCACTTGGAAAGGACACTTTTGACACGTGAGAGTCGCACCGGCTACAAATTTTGTGAATGCACGAAATTCTAAAGAAAACGTAATAGTGTCAGGCTTGCTGTGTGCTTTGCATTTGGGGCATCAATTCAGGAAATATTCAAAGTGCCCGGGGCCCACAGGGGGAAGAATGGTGCGTCCCCGGGGGGTCAGTAAGGGCTCGAGGACTCCCTCAAGTAAATGAATGCATCCCAGACCGTGATCAATTGTCCTCTAGGGAGCTCGGTTCACTGCGTGCCACCGTGGGGGGCTGTGGGTTTCCGACGCTCGGGAAATCCTGGAAACTCCTGGGAGCCACGCGGCTGGTGGCACACGGACACACGCAGCTCAGATCTCAGGCAACCATGCAGGTAGCTCCTGGAATTTGAGCTCAGACGTGGCCAGGACGGCGCGGTGACACTGGCAGTCCCCAGCGTTTGCAGCACGGTGCACAGCCAGATGCTGGCCTCCCAACCCTCCCGGGCCAATCCTCAGGCGGGCAGACGGCAGCTGCCCACAGGCCTGGCCCCCGCCTCCCCCTGCTGCCGCCAAGGGACCGGGGGCAGCGGGACCGTGGCGCTATGTACTTAAATGATTGGCTTTCATGTCTCTCAGGACTCCCGTCTCTTGTCAAGTTTGTTTAAAACTAATGGAAGTAATTAGCAAGCCGCCGAGAGCCGCAGGCGGCAGGAGCGCTTCGATCCCACATCGTGGCCCAGGACACGGACGAGCTCCCAGGCAGGCCTCCTTCGGGGAAGCAGGGTTGGGGGCGCCCTTTCCCCACGGGTGTGGTTGGGGCCTCCGTCCCAGAGGGGCTGGGGCTGCTGAGGGCCTGCCCACCTCGCCGGGGGCCTGGGGCGCTGCAGGCTCAGTGCGGGCACAAGGACCCCCTGCCAAGGGCCGGTTTCTCCAAACAGCCTCATGAGGTTCACGCTCAAGGACCGAGATGCAGTCGGAGCCGGACATAGGAGTCTCCCCAGGGACATCTGGGGGAGCAGTCGGCTGAGCGTCGGACTCCTAGTTTCAGCTGACTGAATGACTAGGAGCATGACTCCTAGTCATGACCTCAGGGTCCTGGGATCGAGCCCCGCGTCGGGCCCCCCCTCTGCATGGAGTCAGAAGGCATGCAGTGCCCAGCGGCGGTACCCTGGCCCTAAGGGTGGACAGGAGGAGTCAGTGCTCTAGGGCACATGGAGCTGGCTCCCAGAACTCGGAGCTCAGCAGGCAGAAGCCCCCTGCGGTGCCCGGGCCTGTGTGGTGGGGTAGCAGGGGTCCGGGCTGCAGGGCCCAGTGCCCGTCTGGGCCGGCACTGTGTTGTCGGGGCGGCCCCTCCAAGGAGCAAGCCAGGTGACCAGTGTCTGTGGCCAGGCTCTTCCATGTGCCCAAAAGGGCCCCCAGGGGAAGAGGCAGCCTCCCCCAGACCCACAGCTCTGCTCTGGCAAGACTGGCCGGTCCCTGACAGACGGGCTGGACAGAAGTCAACCTTTAAAGTCCACAAAGATCTTATGAACACCCATGTGGGGAAGTGCTGGTTTTATCCCATGGGCTTGATTCCTGTGGGGTGCACGTCTCAGCATCTTCAATGGCACCATCTTTGGCGTCCTTGATGGTGTCCCCCACCCCTGGGGACATGTGTCATCTGAAGGGTCCCTGCGGACAGGGCTCCAGATTTCCCACTGGGGCCACACCTTTGCTTCCCTAGAGTCACCCAAACTCTGCAACTTTGCTATAAATACAACGGTGCCGACATTTAAATCTTGGCAAAATGTGAGCCCTCCCACCGCTGTCCAAGGCCGTTAGTGTTACTAGAAGTTTGCACGTAGACAACAAAGGAGCTTATTTACGTATCTTGGGCTCATCTCCCAACATTCATAGAACCGTCATGTTTATCTCTGTCTGTGAGACTTGGGTGTCAGGAATGACTGATCTGCTCAGTTCGTTGCTGATTTTAATTTGCTTGCCGTCGGGGCGAGTCGCACTGGGAGAGCCGTGTGGGATCTTCTTGTCAGTTGAAAGGAAATGCAATTATTCCCTCGTGGGCAGGGGGTGGGGGGTTCCTGGAGCCACAACCCGCCCGAGCCCCGGCTGCCCTCAGCCTCCAAGGGTCGGGTCTGTGTGCCCGGCAGTCCGCGCTCCTGCCCTCTCCGGCCGGACGGGGCGGAGACGCCTGGCGCGGTCACGCTTGGAAACATTTTTATAGCAAACCCAGGAGTGGGAGGCGCTGGTAGCAGGGAGACGTCTGCATGGAGTACGGGGGATACGGGCCCATACCTGTCATTTATTACTTCAAGGCAAACAACAATGAAAGGTGAACACAGGGGAGAAACACTTTATCAAATTTAACATCGAAGCACTTTTTTTAGTTTCTGGAATAAATAGTAATTAAATCATGGGAGCTGTGACAGCGAAGTTGCTTAAAAAAGCGATCCTCCCACGGTAATTGCTGAGAGACCCGCACTTTTATAAATACTGGGTAACTTCATCCACCGTTTCTGTCCGTGGAATGTGACACGGGCTGCCGGCACCTCCCCATTTAGCGTGGCTTGGCGACAGCTGCAAATGCACTGGCGGAGAAAGCACCCTGATGGGGTCCCAGTGAAGGCCCGGCTCGCGGGGCGGGACGCCGAGTCATCAGCAGGGGCTGGCGATGCAGCGCGTAATTCCTGTGGGGAGCAAAGCTGGGCGCTGGGGCATGGGGAAACCCGCGGCCCCTCAGCCCCACATCCCGGTCCCTGAAGGCCCTGGCCGCCTCCGGGTCCCGCCCCACCCGCCCCAACCGAGTCTGCAGGAGTCGGGTTGGGTCCCTGGGTGATTAAAAGCACCAGAGAACACAGCAGATCCGAGCCACAGTGAGAACGCCGCCTTCCCCAGCTCCTTCCTCGCACTTGGCTTCTTGGGTGGAAACACACATCCGTGGGGGGCTTTCGGGTGAGCTGGCGGCACGAGGTTTGCAGGGGCTGAGTTGGGGTCAGCCGAGGGGGTCGTTCTCAGGCAGGCACCCCCCTGTGCCACTGACAGACGCAGGGATATGGACGGGGAGGTGGGTGTGCGGGACCGGAGAGCAGCCGGCGGGCTAGGTGGGAGAATGATGCGCTCTTTGCAGTTTTCCATCCTCCTGTGACAGCCAATAGCTAAGTCCCCCAGCAGGAGAGAGAAAACACAATACCTGAAGGTCGAAAAATCAGTTACTCATTATTTTCCCCTCGTGGCTCCTTGGGAGACCAAGAACCCGTGGCTGAAAAGCAACCACAGGAGCCCCCGGGTCACCCTTCCGCTTGCCGGCCCCATCCTGACCCTGTCTTCCTTTCCACTTGCAGTCACGTTCAGCAGCTGCCTGGGGACCAAGGGGACGCAGTATGAGACCAATAGCGTGGACTTCAAAGTTGAGGCGGATGGGACGGTCTTTGCCACGCGGGAGTTGCGGATCCCCTCCGAGCAGGTGGCATTCACTGTGACGGCATGGGACCTCCAGACGGCCAAGCGATGGGATGCCGTGGTGCGCCTGCTGGTGGCCCAGCCCTCGTCCTCCCGCTCCGCACACAAGGTAAGGTGTGACCACACTCGGAACTTGGGGAGCGTCCTTCCTCCCTCCGCAGGGGCTCCCTGGGGGTGGGACCTCTCAGCGGGCTGTGCCGGGCCCAGGGACCCTCTGACCTGCCCCCTTCCTGAGGGACGTCAGCCTCGAGGTCAGGCGCAGGGCTCCCATGCCCGCTGCAATGCACGGCGCTCACCCTTTGAACGGTCTTAATCGTTCTCTCCCGTTTCTCTCTGGGCACCCGAAATTCTGTGGCCTCTCCTGCCTACGACCTCAGCCTCAGGCCTGGGGCAGAAGGGTGAGGAGGGACGTTCCAGCCGGGGTGGCCCTTACGACAGGTCCCAGCTGCTCAGTGCCTGGGGGTCAGTCCATGTCCTGAGACCTTCACGGCTCAGGGGGGCCTAGGGGGCCATCGGAATTACCATGATGCGAGGTGCAGTGCGTCCACGATGGAAAACACACCACTTAAAGCCGTGCCTTCTGCAGCACCTGGGAAGCAAAGGGCTAAAGCAAGTTAATCAGACTCCTTTCTATAGATTTACCCAGAGCCTCACATAATTAATGTGCTCCGTGAACCATGGGGCACACAGATGGCAAGTTTCCCAAGCCTGCAGGTCAGGGAACCCTCTTCATAGAACATCTTGTAAGGCAGGTGTTCCAAGGAACCCACTTTGGGAAAACAGGGATTGTGTTGTTTCATCTTGTTTGTAAACCAAGTAAAGGTAAGGTTTACCTTAGATAAGAGAAAGCGGCGACTCTGGTGGGTAGCTCTCCCCTCTGGTGATGAGCTGATCCATCTGGGAAGGACCTGTGGGGGCTTGAACCAGGCCTTGCTTCGGAACCTGTGTCAAACCACAGAGCCCCAGCAAGTTGCAAGCCTCCCCGTGTGGATGCTGCAGACCCTAAGACAGACAGATGTGGTTTCCATTCTTTTTTGAGCAGTGATGGCCGGCCACGTGCCGGTGAGAAGGCAGTGAGCCAGGCGGGCCCTGGGCAGCCCTTCCTCCAGGTGCAGGGCCGGGGGCCGACGGCCAGGGCCAGCAGTGTCAAAGCTCATATTCCTGATTGCGATGCAGAAGCCACAGGCCTGTGAGCAGAGGACAGAGGTCCTGAGAGCCCGTGGAAGGCCTCAGATAAAAGGCACTGATTGGAAACATAACGACACCTCTGTTGGGCATGTTAATGAAGTGACTTCTGGTACAGTTACTCCTCTGATCCTCTTGGAAGGTGATTGCAAGTAGAGAGTCCTTGGGACAAGTGCCCCTCCAGCCCCACGCCAGGCTGGCCCAACCGGCACCCAAGGGGCAAAAGGGGAGACAGCGAATCCGTGTCTCAGGCTCAGGCCATCCCGTGAGTCCAGCGGCCTGGTGCCAGGCCACACCCCTGCACGGATGAAAGGTGGCCAGCATCTCTCAGCCCACCCAACCCACCCTTCTCTGTTTATTTCAGGTCACCTGACGGCCTCTTGTTTCTTCTTACTTTCAAACCCAAAGTTCCTTGTCCTAACATTCTAGGACACTACCCTATCCTAAGAGGTATCCACTCCTCTGACCCTCAAAGTGGCTCCTGTCATTGTCCCCTCTTTACAGATAGGGACGCTGAGCCATGTGACCACAGCCCCTTTGTTGCATGAGAGAATCAGTGTTCTAGAAAGGAGTGAAAACTGGCTTTCCAGGTATGGCTGAGCCCGGCTTCACAGAAGCCTGGCTGCCCTTTTAAGTCAAGTCTTCTCACTGATTGGTGCTTTGGGACAAGTCACATGACCTCACTCGGATTTACTGATCTGGAAAATGGGATAACAATAGGGTTGTCACAAGTGTTGTACGAGATGATGTGTCCTACAGATTGTAGACTCACAAGAGCCCTGCCATAAGGATGTAGTTCCTACTGCTGTCATCAGCACGGTCCCAACCCTCAGAGTCCTGTGCCCATCACAGCCACTGGCCCCCCCCAGGGTGGTTCCTGGGGGCAGGAAGGAGGGTCTGTGTGAGACGCTGAGTCACTGAGTTGGCATGTCCTTAGAGAGACCAATGCCAAGCTTTGAATAATCTCACCCTCTATAAATGGATTAAAGTGATACCGTATTGCTGATGTCCCCAACCACGTGTCAGAATCAGTCGTAAATCCTCTCTGGTGGAAGGTATCTCACTGGACCTCAGGTTATATCTGTCTTCTCTTACATACAATGTCTCGCATTCAGCCGAAAATGACTGGGCACCCAGTAGGGATGGGACGAGACCCGCAGTGGCTCAGTGATGGAGTTTCCAGACACAGATACTGTAAGACCTGTGCTTACTGTGTTTAAGCACATTGAAGACAAGATTTTGGCAGAGAAGTAGAAGAATAAGAAAGAATTGGGCAATTTAGGGCGGAAAAATATAACAAACAAAAGAAACAGCTCACTGAGTAGATACATCTGCAGATTAGACGCAGTTGAAGAGAGATTTAGGGAAACAGAAAATGTCAGAGGAAATATTCAGGCTAAATCACAAGGAGATGAACAGAAGGAAGACACAGAAGGAAGAGGAAGAGGCGCTGGGGACGCTGTGAGAAGTCCCCGCACGTGTGTGTTTAGAATATGGATTGTGGTGGGGGGAGAAAATGGGGCAGAAGTGACATTTGAAAAGATAATGGCAGCAGACATCCGGGCATCAATTCAACACGCCCCGTGAACTCTACACAGGATAATAGGAAGAAAACAGCACTCGGGCCTGGTGTTCGTCCATTCAGGCTGCTGGAAGGACACACCATAGTCTGGGCAGCTGGTGAACAATGTGTTCCTCACGGTTCTGGAGGCTGGAGCTCTGTGGTCAGAAGGCGGCGTGGTCGGGTCCCCAGGGGGGCCTCCAGCCGGCTGCTGCCTTCAGACGTCCCGTATCCTCACCTGACAGCAAGTGGACAGAAGAAAGTCACTCACGGGAACCAATCCCCTCTCAGGAGCTCTGCCCACACAACCTTCTCTGATCTTAATCACCCCCCAAGGCCACGCCTCCTGACACCGTCCCCTGAGGATCCGCTTGGAGTGCAGGAATTCCAGGACACACATTCAGTCCATGACAAGCGTTTTACGGGGAAACGTCTGAAAACCAAAGTCCCTGAAAGCAAACAGAAGCCAGCTCCAGGGAAGGCACAGTGGTGACACAGGGGACCATCAGATGGGGTCCGGAAGGCCGCAGGTGGTGACAGACACAGGAATCTGTTACCCAGCAGAAGTCCCCTTCAGGAAGCGCCCCGAGAGACTCTGCCACAGGTTGTGTTCTTCTGGCGGAAATAGGACTCTTGGAGATGAAAGCCCAGAAGGAAAAGCCACGAGAAGATCAAGTCGATGCGGACAGCCATGAGCACGGCAGGCAAGACACTTCGTGGGCGGGAAAGCGGGCACAGAGTCCGAGGGTCCAGGCTGCTCACATTGTCCTGGAAGATAATGGAAATCAAATTCATACACTCCTCGGATAGGACAAAGACCCCTGTTCGAGGTCTTGGAGAATCACCACGAGGTCACGGTGGTGGACACAGAGTCCCAGCCAAGAGGAGAAGACAATCTGAACTTGAGGAGGGACCTAAAATCTCCGTAGTGTCTGACCTTGCACGTAAGTGATAAAAACCTATCTATCGTGATAATAGGTCTTCATCTTCCCGTGGGATTCTCACAGGACTCTAACACGATTGCGGGGGATGCATTCTGCTCTCGCCAGGTAACTTAATAATCACCAGCGCCAGGCAAAGGAAAGCTAAACCCTCCCGCCTCCTGGGGGCACTTCCTGCTCAAAAGTTTTCACCTCTTCAAGTCTGCAAATTCAGGCAGTATTTTTTAAAAGTACCTTAAATAATATAATTTGTTCTTTTCCTCTGTTAGCAATGTGGATTTTCAACCAAGTAGTCTTTTTTTTTTTTTTTAAGATTTTATTGATTTATTTGAGATAGAATAAGCAAGAGGGAGAACAGGAATGGGGAGAGTAAAGAGTGAGGGAGAAGCAGGCTCTCCATTGAGTAGGGAGCCCAAAAAAGTAGACTTTCTTAAACAAAAAAAAATGGAATAAGATTGTTTAAGTTCTAACATAATGGACGGGAAAATAGAATACTAAAACTTACCAATCCATAAAATGGAAGGAAAGAATAGAGGAGTTCTGTGTTTCTCTTTGAGAAAGCCGTTGGATTTGCAAGTATATATTAATTATAATAAATGAAAATAGATGAGCTCTTATAATTAAAAGAAAACAAGTCAACAGATCAAAGAAAAGCCCCAACTATGTACAGCTAACAGAAGACAGATTTAAAAAGTCTAAGGATAGAGAAAAAATGAAAGTAAAAAGATGCAGGGAAAATACCCTGCAATTCTCATCAGAAGGGAGCTGGGCACTCAGTTAATATACGAGTCCTAGATTTGTGTGCTTCAAAATATTTAGGCAAAAATTGGTGGAACTAAAAGGAGAAAGAAGCAAATATTCAAGTGTAAAATTTTGCACACACCTCCGAGTACATGATAGCGCAAGCACACAGAGTATCAATAGGAAAAAGACCAGACCCACCGATTTAGTAAGTCTGGCCTCCCATAAACATAGACCCCACCAAGGCTGCGGACACGTGATTTTCAAGTACATTCAGCGCCTGCATGAACTGTGACCGACCAGAGGCTGAACCTCCAACACGGGTTTAGAATCCGAGCAATGAAGCTAGAAACCGGTCACAGGGAAGGAAACCGAAAAGTCCCTGTAGGTTTGGACGTTGGAGGAGTCTTCCGACTGGCCCTTGGGTCGGAAGGAAATCACGTGCAGGTTCCAGAGTAATTTGAACTGAGCGCTGAGACCGGCCGGAGGAGCCAAGGTCTCGCCCGCGGGAGTGGGCAGTGCAGCCGTGCAGATGCCTGAGAATGGAAGGAAGGTGGAAACCGGCCGTCTACACATTCGTCTCAAGAAATTAGGGAAAGAAATGAAGTGGAAAAAAGTAGAAAGAAGGCATCAGTAAAACCAAGAGAAGAAGGTACTGGAGTCAAAACGATAGAATTCACGAAGACAAGAGAAGACTCTGAACTCCCGAGCTGATCCGACCTGAGAGGGGAAGCCACCAGTAATCCTCATCAGGAGTGAAAACAGGGCGTCAGGACCGATGCCACAGACGGCGTCACTGCGTTCCGTACCCCTTATGCCAACGTCCATGGAAATGTACCTGAAATCTCGGGAATATAATCAACTTGCCAAATCTAACGGGAGAAGAAAATCTGAACTAGTTGTTATTACAAGCAAGTTTAAATTCAAATCCACGACCCGAGGCCACGCCCACACACGGTGGACTGAAGTCGTGCCCAAACCTGTCCAGAGATCCTGAACAGGTGCCCTGTCAAAACCAGCGAGGACCCTGAGGGGGCAGGAGGATGGCAGGTTGCTGCCCGCCGGGCCGCTCGGAAATAGATGAAAACAACACCTGAGCAAAATATTAACAAGCTCAAGTGCACCCATGTTTGCAAGGGACAAGCCACGGCTGCCCTGGAACAGACTAGGATACATGAAATGGATACATGTAACTCAGCGCAGAATAAAGGATAAAGGACGGATATCCCTTGACCGTTCAGGATGAAATATCCAGCAAGTTAGGAAGAGAAGGGGTCGTCCCTAACCTCGTCCAGGGCACACAGCACACCGTCGAAGCCTCTGTGATGTCCAAAATAGCATGAGGACATCCTTACGTCACCTGCCCGAGCTTCGAGCCGGCAGGGTCAGCCAAGAAAAGGAGAGCAGAAGAAACGGGCCCCGCAATATGTTTGGCTTGCAGGATTATGAATGTAGAAAATCTGAAATGACCCGCAGAGACTCTGTGGGGCTGGGGGAGTGAGGTTCGTCATCAAGAGTGCTGGTGTGAAGGCAATTACACCTCCACGCACCAGAAAGAAATAGCTAGAAAGTGACACTTGAGTCAGGTGCCAATCACAGTAGCATTTAAGATGATCGTATAACCAGGAATAAATCTAACGAAACCTTCACAAGACCCTTCCCTACTGTTGGGAACAATTAAAGACCTTGAGGACCAGAAGTGTGTGCCTGCTTATAACGCAGAAAGCTTGGCGACATCGGTTCCCCCAGAGGCCCCTGTAGACTCAACAACACAATACCAACAAAAATCACAGCATATTTTGTTTGCTTGCTTGTTCATAGAAGGGCAGACAGATGACTTTAAATTTTTTTCAAGATTTATTTATTTGAAAGAGAGAGAGAAAGACAGCAGGGGGATGGGGCAGAGGAAAAGGGAGAGAGAATCTCATGCAGACCCTGCTGAGCAGGGAGCCCCGTGCGGGACTCAGTCCCAGGACGCTGGGATCATGACCTGAGCTGAAGGCAGAAGCTCCCTGGCTGAGCCACCCACCGGGCACCCCTAGATGACTTTAAATTTTTATTTTTATTTTTTTTTAAGATTTTATTTATTTGACAGAAACACAGCGAGAGAGGGAACACAAGCAGAGGGAATGGTAGCGGGAGAAGCAGGCTTCCTGCCGAGCAGAGAGCCCGATACGGGGCTCGATCCCAGGACCCTGAGATCATGACCTGCGCCAAAGGCAGACGCTTAACGACTGAGC
>JAQQSY010000684.1:0-14912 GCA_028646535.1 Procyon lotor | reverse complement strand
ACCCTGAAATCATGACCTGAGCTGAAGGCAGAGGCTTTAACCCACTGAGTCACCCAAGCACCCTGTTTTGTTTTGTTTTGTTTTGTTTAAATAATCCAGAATCAGGACTTTTCATGGGCTGCCTGCCCACCCCTGCCCACTCCTCTCTCAGATAGACCAACACAAAGACGTTCGTGATGCGGCATCCTCCTGTTATTCTCAACCGTGACAAAGAGGAGTGACAGGGGAAGCAGTATGTGTCTGGATTTTGCAAACCTCATTGCCCTCCATCTCATCAGTTTCAACCCTGGCCAACCCCGCTCTCTACCAGCGTCCGAGAGTTCTAATCTGTCCGGCCGTCTCTCCTGCCAAATGACCTTTAATGACTCCATGTCACCTCTAAAATCCAGACAACTTCATGGGCATATGTGACATATATGGCCTGTAATCCAGCCCCAGCATTCTTCTTCCTTCAAATTATATAGTCCCTTTTGGAAACATTACTCCCCAGACATCTTGAACTACTCTTAAATCTCGGACCAGAACAAACTCTTTATTGTTTAAAATACTTTCAGCAGCAGGGACGCCTGGCTCAGTCAGTAGGGCATGTGACTCTTGATATCGAGGTTGTGAGTTCAAGCCCCATGTTGGGTAGAGAGATCACTTAAAAATAAAATCTTACCAAAAAATACTTTTGGCAACAGGTATAAAAAAACCTAACCAACAATGGCTTAAATTAAAGATATTTATTATGTTTTAACAAGAGGATCAGAAGTAGATGGTCCAGGGTTGATGTTTATATCTCAATAACAAAAGGGCCTTGCCTCAGAATTCAGACTCCCACTTTATTCCCATTTCTAGAATGTTCCCTCCTCCTCCTCAGCTATTCCTGATATCTGAGCCTGTCTGGTATATGCTCTGCAGAATCAATGTTGTTGCAGTCTTTTGCTAGGGGGAGGTTTCCAAAGGGATTGCAGATGCCAAAGGACAATATTGTACAAAAAGGTAAAATCGTGACTCTTTCACAGGTATAAAATTTGAGTATGTGTTTCAGATATTATTTAACTCATGAGTTAAACCAAACAGATCTTATAAGGGGTTCAAAGAAGAAGTCAAAGAAACACAGATTTATAAGGAGTAAGGAGTGTAGATGTGAATGGGCAGAGGAATGCGGAACTGACTTTTTCATAGGAAGGAAGATTGTCCTTCCTCAGGACAATTCATTTGCCTTTCCATAGACAGGAATTATTTCCCATTGCTTTCCGACATCCATAACTTTGAATTGTTGTAAACTAGCTTATGTAGAATCAGAGTCTAATGACAAGAAGAATATGCTCGAAAAGTGTAGTTTTCCACTAAGGCACATTTCCCTACAAAAGAAAAAGGGTATATTCAACACAACACGCTTCAAGTAGTCATAAGACCTCAACAATGTAATCACTAGTGACAGCTAATAAAGTTGGTGTTGCCCACCACTGCCACCACTGTCCCTAAGTATCTCATGCCCTCGTGACTGCATCTCCCCACTCGGACTGTAAACTCCTCCCAATAATAAGAAGTGAACGTTCCATGTCCTTTGTATCTTATCTCTTCTTTCCTACTCTCTTCCCTGTCACCACGTCTGTGGGATCTTAATGCTAAGTCAGAGTAGATACTAATAAATGCATGCTGAATAAGTGAATTCGTTGATTTTGTATAAAAAGGATGTGTCTTCTCTGATATTATTGATTAGTTTTTTAAAATATCTAATAGTTTTAAAAAATAAATGGGGTCGTAACCTTTCACTTTTTTTTTGGCATTGGAGCCAGGACCGCACCTCAAAACCCAGACAGTTTTGCATGTCTAAAAATATTTTGGGGTGTGGGGGGGGTGTGTGTGTGTCTTTGTGCAAAGTTAGTCACCATCTAAATTTTAATAAGTGTATATATTTGTTCAATAGTACAAAAAGTACTAGAAATAGTACACACTCAGTACGTGAAGAGAAAACTAGACAAATGCATATTGCTATTACCTATATTGATAGATTTTCACAGTGTATTTATTTGATTGTGGATCAACCAGATCATTATTGTGCTTTGTACTTTGTGCCGTATAGGTAGAACCTATATGTAAATTGTACTCCCCAGTAAAATTACTCCCCAATTTTTCATTATATTTAAACACCTGAGAGTATGTGTATAAATATATATCTTGGTTTTTACGTGAATCACTTCTGTCCTTTTAAATTTTTCTCTAGTAATCTGGGTGTGTAGGGGAGAAAATAATTTTTCTCTGTCTTTCAAGATTAACAGAAGGAAGTCAGATTAAGCTCTGTACATACAGGGAACCCACACAAACATGAGATTCTAAAGACAGTGAGGCAGGAGGAGGTATAGATGTCATCCCAAACTAAGGAGAAGGGGGATAGGAGTCTGGGACTTAAAAGAGAAGGAATACAATTCACGAAAAGATGAAAAGGAACAAATGTTTGGTGAACAAATGTTTGTTGGGCTATTCAGAAACAACAGGATATAGAGAAGACTGATCCAACAGGCCCTGTTAGGTTAAATATGAAACTATAGGATACTACCAGATATCTCTGTGAATTCCTAAAAGAACATGTGCTATAATAAACATGCATCGTTTATTTCTGCTTCATGATCCCCAGACACTATCCCAATCCCACATCAGGGATTATGACCCAGGAAATGAACAGAGTCCTTTTATAGCTTGAAATGTTTGAAGACTTTTAAATCCTTTCCATCTTTGTATTATTTTTTCTTGATTTCCAATTGAGCCATTTCTAATTTTTCCAAAACTTTTTAATTTAGGAGTCCATGATTAGGCAAAATAATCCAATTCTAACTAACTTCAAGAATAGCAGAAAGTCTGCTTCTCAGTTCTTAATATATCATGTCTTTATAAATATAATCCAGTATCATGTGAGCATATTTAGGGGCAGTAGACCAGCATTAACACATTCAAATTATGCTTCCTCACCTAGCTAATCAACAATTAACTAAAGAATTCTAATCATATGAATTATAAGAGAGAACATCACTATTTCCTTCTATCTGTTTAAAATGTTTTAGGAAAATTCACTGCCACATAATATCCTAAAAGAAATTGATCTTACTTCCTGTAATAAATGTTGCTCTGACAGTAAAGCATTAGTAACCAATTGATAACCTAGCAACAATATTGTGATCTCTTTAGATAATTAATCTTAGCTATTTTCCTGTCAGAAGCAACAGTGCTTGATTTTATGTTGAGCTAGAAAGATTGCCAGTTTTGAAAATTAAAAAGCATTCCTTTTATATTATTCATTCCAGTAACAATTTATGATGGCGCATTTAGCTGCTGAACGCTTGTCAACAAACGTAATTATGTTTCGATATAAACAAGATTGGTGGTTTTACTATGCTGCTCCATCTTTGTTGAGAATGTTTTGATTTAGGTTCAGATTATACAAGCTGTGTATTTATGTGTCATTTTTTTCCTCTTTTGTTAATAGTTTTTTCTGATAATTACTTGTAGGCAAACAAGCATGCATTTAGGATCCTTATGCACAGGAGATATCAAACGGAGAAGAAAAGCTGCACCTTTGCCTGGACCTACTACAGCAGGTAAAGCAAAAAGGGGTTGGGGCAGAACACAAATATAAAGTTAATAAATCATCGAGAAGAAAATACAGATGATTCTAAATCACTTACACTGAAGAAGAGGCACAGTTTATTTACAAGCAACTATTAAATCATTTGCATTTGGTGTCAGGATATATTGCATGTTCCCTGTGTAGATTTTTCAGGCAGCCAATCAATAAAATATTTGCTACACGCCTGCCCGAATGCAAGATTCTGTGTGAGGTATTAAAGCATACAAAAACTTCAAAAGCTGTGTCCTTGGCCTCCAGAAACCTATAGACTGGTTTGGACAACAAGGCATAAGTAGATGAAAAGGCAAATAACTCCAGAAGAAATTAATAGTAAGAAATTCAGAAGTATAAAGAGCAGCTTCAAAACACAAAGCCCCATATTATAGAAAATGGAAACGTAGCCATGAATGCGTCAGTCTGGTTTCTAGTCCCAGCCCTGCAACAATCCTAAATTTGTCTTTCCTTATTTAAACATGGGTGCCTGGCAGGCTCTGTCAGTAGAGCATGGGACTCTTGACCTCAAGGTGGTGACTTCAAGCCCCACGTTGGGCGTGGAGCCTACTTTAAAAAAAAAAAAAAAGTTTGAATTAAAACAAAAAGTCTCTCATTATTTCATTATTTCCACCTCAAAAAATCACATCTTTCTAATAACAGTCCATTCTAATGAGTGAGGAATGGGGAAACCAGAAGTGCTGAGCAGAGAGAAGTCACCAGACCAGAGGGGACAGGAAGCCTTCCTAGAAGGTCAAAGGCTCCAGCTTGGTAGTGAAGGACATGAGTAACAGCATGTCCAACAAAATCTCATGCACGAGCAATAAGGAAGGGAAAGATAAAAACCAGTGAGAGGAGGAAGCCAACTGGGCATTAAAAGGTAGACACCCACCTAAGAATAAGGATTTCTGATGCAGCAAACTAAGAACTGTTTTCAGTGTAAATACTTGGTCAGTTACAAAGAGTAGTAGCCTTGGCCTATCACCTGGGATCCTTAACCATCAGATTTATAAACTTTCCTTTAACTTCATTTGGGAAACCTTTCATAGGAAAAGTTATTTTTTCCATGATGAGTTATAGAATTTGAAAATAAGATTCATGTCAACCAGGAGAACAAAGGATGAGAGGTGGGGGAGAAAGCTTGACATGGTGATCTCGAAGAAAGAAAAGATGTAAAACGTTAATTCTCTATTTAGGGGATCAGTACTAAAAAATTGAATGACTTAAAATTGGAGCCCTCAGACTGCAGTTGTTCCATCTATATATGAAGGGCAGTGTTAACGAAATTATGCATATGGTTATGAGTAAATATAATATTGATCGTCATCTTGTAGCTGTACTGAATTTTCAGAATTTGGAAGTAAGAAACACCTGTGTATGGAATGTGTATTTATGTAGAATAATATTTACCACTTATTGGGTGCCTACTACATAACAGAAACTTTATTACTTCATTTTATTTTTGTAACAACTTTGTGAGCCAGGTGGTATTAGCCTCCCTTTACACCATAAAATTAAGATTCAGAGAAGTGATAGATTTTTCTTCATTCCCTAAGAAGATAATAATTATTGAATGGCAAAGGGAGGTTTCAAGTCTACATCTCCCTGCATGACTCCTAAATCGCTCTTCTTTCCATGACAACATATGGCGTTTTTGTAAGAATTTATTTGTAAAGACTGTTCTATTAGCATATATTTATTTTAACCAGCTGTCATATCTTAAGTTTCATAGAAGAGTTACCTCATTATTGCTATGTAGAGATACAGAACATTCATGAGCATATTTCTAGTATATCTTTCTACAGGAACACGTAGCCACTTTTAGATCGAATACATGTCATAAGTTCTTCAATTCAAGTCTTTCATAAGGCGGGTGTAGGATTCTTTAATATCCCCATTCCAGTTGAATGGTCCCCTGAATTCTCTTATCTTTCAATGATTCAAATATTAGTGGCAGAAATAGTACAAGAATAATCTTAGGGATGGGACTAAAACACCTTAGTGCCGGCAGTAAGGAAGAGAGAATATCAGGGTCAGGTTCTAACACTCTGAACATATGTGAAGTGAGAAGGAAAATGCTTAATGGTTGAGGAGAGGATAATATAATTATTTCTACAAGGTGATTTTGACGTTACAACTCAGTAGCATCAGAGGAAATCATTTTTACAGAGTATGGGTATAAACATTAAACTTTAGCCTAAAACATTCCTAAGCTTATACCAGCTTATTCCAAATGTTATATTTCAGAACTGTTGTGATTCTCTTAAGAGTCAGGACTTTCGTTATGTTACTAGATTTTTTTTTTTTTTTTTTTTTTTGCTTAAAGAATAAAATTCGTAGAAATTTAATGCATTTTTATAATTACTCACAGTAGTGGAATAAGAGAATTATGTTACTCATTTCCAATGCATTTTTTAAATCCATGCATAACTGTTCCTCTCAAAGAGGAAGAGAATGAGGTTATTTAAAAGTCCTCAGTTTTAAAAAGAATATCTTCTAATACTAATGAATCAACTCGAAGGTGAAGATTATTATCCAAATTCAAGTAAGAAATGCTTTTGCATAAATACACTTTGATAATGAGGTTATGAATCCTCGATCATCTTGTCTCTGAAAATTATAATTTTCAAATTCTGGAGTATATTCAGCCTTTCAATAGTCAATTATATTTAAGCTTCCAGAGTTGAGTTAGCATGTAGAGGTATTTCAAAGTGAATATTCTCCCCATTTTATAGGCCCTCACAGACCTCCCCAAAAAACACATTGAATTGAGATATGTTTTTACATTTTCTTTTGCCTTTAGTCAACATTCAGTCTGAGCAGGAAAAATGCAGGTAAAGATAACTGTCTCTCATTTGAAATAGGGGATAAGAGTTAAAAGGCAGACAGCTTGAATATTATTTAATGATCCCCTCTGATTAATATATGAAATATTATGCAGTTAAACAGCAGGTTTAGAAAACATTTGCCAAAACATTGTCAGAAAACTGTAATTTGGCACTCTACGTTTTTAATCCTGAGCAGGGTTTATACGACAATTTAAGACTCCAAGAATAAACAGTTATATATTGTATACATAATAAGTACTTTTTAAAAGTCACCTATGAAATTAATAGCCCAAAATCTTTACTTGCTGGTGTGTTGAAAATTTTACTCACCCTGTGTTAGCAATAGCATTGAGGCATAATTTCATTCGCTTTGTAAGACTCTAGGCTAGCCAGCAGTGTTATCGGTTGAACATTTATTAATTGTGACAGGAACACCAAATTTATTTCAGTGCTTTAGCTTATTTACTGCTCTTTCACCTTTGTATTTTGTATTGACAAAGGAAAATGAATATTGATAAGGTTAGCTATTGATTTTTAAATGTATGGCTTCTTTGCCTCATTCAAAGTCACATACCAAAAGACAGTGGATGTCTCAGTAGCAAAGGATGTAGATTTACTATTATAAAATTGAGAACTGTTGAAGCAGAAGGTTTGCCAGCAGAATGCATTTTATAGTTTGAAAAATGTCATCTGTAAAGGTGAAGAAAAGCAGTGAACAAAATAGGAAGGATATTATTAACACATTTTTAAAAGGCAGCCAGCAGTGTTGGTTATGGTCTGTGTTTTGGGGGTTTAAGGATCTGATAGTGAAAAGATGTGAGTGTGCTTTTTGAAATGTTGAGGCTACCACATTTGTTTGAATGTTTTGTTCACTATGCATCACTAAATTCGTTGTCATCCACAATTAGTATTTGCTGTTACTCTCTTGCTTTCTGTTGAACTGATATCCTAGGGAAAATAGTCATCATAGGGAGTCCACCCTTTTCCTATACATTTATATTATGTAAAGAGATGCCTAGTGAAGTTTAATATCTTGGTATAGATATTGGTCCAGGCTGCACTGTTGTGGACATGCAAGATTCTGGCAAGAGGTTGCTTTACAGCTTTTTGTGACTTTTTTACTTCTTCCTCAGCATCCTACTGATATTTCAAAAAATAAAATAATCTCTATGAATATTTAAGGCAATAAAAGGCAACTTGTAAATTATAATAATGGATGAAGGTTTTTTTAAAGGTGTGCTTTTAATTAAAAGTCATACTGACCATAATCAGGAAATGGTCGGTATAGCCAAGCGCCCCCCTTCCAAGGTGCTATATCTCTTCAGTTGTCCAAAATTTATTTTATCAATAATTGTGTTTTTATTTTCTTTTACCACTGTATCTATATGACTGCCGTAGGTTATCCTATCTCTCCCAGGATTGATTGATTGATTGATTGATTTGACAGAAAAAGAGATCACAAGTAGGTAGAGAGGCAGGCAGAGAGAGAGGGGAAAGCAGGCTCCCTGCTGAGCAGAGAGCCCAATGCGGGGCTCAATCCCAGGACCTTGAGATCATGACCTGAGCCGAAGACAGAGGCTTTTAACCCACTGAGCCACCTAGGTGCCCCAAAAGCAAGCAAAGAATTTTTTCTTTTCTTTTTTTTTTTTTTAAGATTTAATTCAGTTATTTCACAGAGACACAGAGAGAGAGGGAACACAAGCAGATGGAGTGGGAGAGAGACAAGGCAGGGAGGCCAGGCAGGGAGCCCTGTGTGGGGCTCTATCCCAGGGCCCTGGAATTATGACCTGAGCCTAAGGCAGAGGCTTAAGGACCGAGACACCTAGGCGCCCCTCTCCCAGGATTTTAAAACGGGCAGACTTTGGGGGAGAGATTGTTGTTATTAATTTTGAAACCAAACCACGTTTGAACCTGTAGCAAAAGCCTAAGAAACATATCACCTTCATCACCTTGATGCACACACCCACCACACTGCCTTCCAGTTTGTTGTTTTATAAGAGTTTCAAACAGCTCTCCATTACCATCTGGTACAAGGAACACTTAAGGAGAGGGTAAACATCCACATTAGATTGAAAATAATCATGCTCCTGACAATATAAAAGACTAAATAATGAGAAAGTACACAAACTACAGAATAACTGGCCATGCTGAATAAAATATGAAGCGATCTTTTTAGATGCATAGCTGAGACTAAAGGAAGCGAAGTGTTCAAGACCAGAAATGGTCCTAAGCAGCCGCCCTGCCCGTGCCAATCGAGGAAATCCTGAGATAGGTTTGTTAGTGCCCCTGTGGGAAGGGAGCTAAGCTGAGAAGTTGGGTGTAAAGATCCTATCAAGCCAGAACCTCTGGAAAGCTCTGTCCTTAGAAGAGGGCAGACTAGAAACAAAATTTACCCACAGGCACAGGAAAATAATCAATCTCATTTTTACCCGAGCTCCAAGTAGAAGAATCTAAAGATGTGTAACCAAGAGCCTACCTCACATGAATTTCTAGTTTAAAATTACACCAAGCCAAAAAAATTAACATAAAAACTGGTCTTTAAAACAAATGCAGAGCCACTTTGGTGGAACATGGCTTAAGCCGCAATGACTCTCTTCATTTCACACATGAAAATCTAGTGAAGGTGATGTCATAAACCAAAACTTAAAAAAAAAAAGTTATAAACAAATTTAAAAACAAAAGGAAGTAAACTGTAGAAAAAATAAGATAGGTATGGTAAAGAACCAAGGAGAAATTTGAGATTCTTATTTATCATGAAGTCTTGAAAATTATAAATTCACTGGATGAGTTAAACAACAGACTCAATATAGCCATCCAAAAAAATAAAAAATAAAAAACAGTGAATTTTAAGAGCAATCTGAAGGGATTACCTAAAAGAAGCACTGAGATAAAAATATGGAAGATAGAATGATTGGAGGACTTAGAGGAGGAAGAATGAAGTTCAGCATACATCTAATAGAACTTTCAAATGGAGTAGAAAGAACAGGGAGGTTCATTATTCACAGAGCATATTGACTGAATTCATTGAAATGATAGAATTCTTACAACTGAAGAGACATGTGAATCTTCATATTCAAAAAATACAAGTCTTTATCAGAAAATAGTAAATATAAATTTAGTCATACCTAAATACATTGTAAAAAACACCAAAGAGAAAGAAAAGAACTTAGCAGCCAGGGAGAAAAGATATAACCTACATAGGAATGATATTACACTGGGAGCAGACTTGAAAACGTCAGTATAGTCCAGAAGATAAGAGATATTTTCAAAGTGTGGAGATAAAATAACAATCAACATGGAGTTTTATATCCAGTTAAACTACTTCCCAGGAGTGAGGATGAAATAAAGACGATTTCAGGTAAAGACCAATTATTACTAAGCTTAATACTTCATGAAGAAGAAAATGGAATTCATAAAAAGAATCAAAATCAAGAAAGAATTGTGAGCAAAGAGATTGTTAAACATGTTCATAAAGCTAAAATATTGAATATATAAAAGTTAATGATGAAAAATGTAGAGGAATGCAAGGCAAATAGCATTAAATAATACAGGAAAAACAGGTCCAGATACATCAATGATCACAATAAATGTAAATGGAGTAAACACATCAGTTAAATTCAGAGATTATTATAATAGTTTTAAAAAAATAGATTTAAAAAAACCCTGTAAATGTTGTTTACAAGTACATCTCAAACTTAAATTATAGTTAAATACCTGCCAGATAAGCTGGATTTACAGCAAGCAAAATGAACCTTTAGGTATTTCAAGCGAGTTGAAACACTCTCTGCAGACAGACTTGCTATGCCAGGTTAGACTGATAATTTCTCAGGAGTTTGAAATTTGTGAACAGTGAAATCTCAGTCATTTGGGAGAATGTGGCAAAAGAAATGACATAATCAAAGTACTAGTGATATAATATTTTAAGTTAAATGTTCAGTCAGTGAATGGGTCACATTTGGCCTCACATGTAAGTCCACATTCTAAGTGGGACACTTTCTAGCTAGTTGACTTTGGGCAGGTGTGTTACTTCTTCAACCCTCAGTGTTCTCTGTAAAATGGAACTAATAATACTTATCTTCTGGATTGATAAGGAACATCAAAAGAAATGGTGACTATGGAAGCATTTGTAACCTGAAGAGCTGCAGACATCACTATATTTTGTTAACCAAGTGTGTTAGTGTGTGTTTGCTGTATATTGTCCTTATGCAAATTGAGAGAAGTTATTATTACAATTCAGCTATAACCCAGTTAATTTGTTTTTAGTTGTTTGAAGCATCATTGTCACTAAAATTGTTTATTTGCCATTAATTCTCATGGAAAGTGTATAGGCTTTTGGAGTAAACTTAACCAAAGTTAAGTTACTTACTCACTGTGTAGTCCTGGTCAAATGACACCATGTCTCCAAAGCTGACTATAATTCCTTCCTAAAACAGTTGTTATGAGGAAAGGATATAATGAATGTCATGTGCCTAAGAAGTAAACCATGTCTTTGGTATACAGTAGACAAACCATAAATGGTCCTGATTATATATTATTGCAAATAAACGTCTGTGTGCCTTCAGAACCAACACGATTTTAAGATTTTCTTTAGTTTTTTGAAAACACTCTTCTTTGATTTATAATGATTCCATAAGAGATATATTTCTGTATAACCAAAATATCTGTACAACCAAAATTCTGGGGCACCTTGGGTGGCTCAGTCAGTTGAGCCTCTGCCTTCAGCCTCAGATCATGATCCCAGGGCCCTGGGATGGAGCCCTGCATTGGGCTCCCTGCTCAGCTGGGAGTGTGCTTCTCCCTCTCTCTCTGCCCCTCCCCCTAACCCTCCCCCCACTGGAACTCTCTCTCACTCTCGCTCGCTGTCACTCTCACTCCCTCAAATAAATAAAATCTTTAAAGAAAGAAAAAAAACACTTCTCCAAACATGTCAGTATAGATTACATCTCCCATTCTCTACAAAGTATTCATCGCTTTGAAAAAAAGCAGGAAATTAGTTCTACACTAAATTTTTATTATTTAAAAAGTATATGCCTTGTATTTTAAGCAATTAAGGATTTGAACGGATTTGGTTTAGCAAAATTCACGTGGGAAACATCTACAGTATTGCAGATAAAATGCAGAATGGTCTGAATCAGGCTTTTCTGTGTTAAGAATGAAATCAGTAAAACATCTGATAAAAGAGTAGTAACTCCTACCATTTTCTCACATCTCTGTGCTAAATGCTGTTTTCTGTCTTAAGAGTAATCAAAAAAACCCACGTCCTTAAATTAGTTATGGAGAACAGAAGACTATATGATAACTGGTGATTCTAATAACCAATAATAATAGCCCTGCCCCCCAGCTGGCTGGTAAAGTACTAGGGAGAAGGGCATGGGAAGAAAGAGTGAGCACATCCCGCAAATGCTCAGATGCATCCTGAATACGGGGAGAGGGACTGAGGCAGGGTGCACTAGCTGTTATGTGGGAAGCAGCGTGTGTCACCTCCCCTTCCATTGGCTGTTTATCCAACATCAATACAACACTTTAGGAGCCAAATTACTAAACAAGCTGCCAATTAGGCTTGCAGTCATCTGGACAGATTAGCAGCTAGGAGAGGCCGATACAAGATTTTCATCTCTTGAGCCAATTACGCAAGTGAATTACCATCCACTAAACTCGCAGGAAGATGTGAGGGGAAGGGACCCGCTCAGCTGTTAGAGAGAGGCGAGATCTCGAGTGAAGGGGGCTGGGAACAAGAGCGCGGGAGGGTTAGCAGGCTAGGTATTGCTGAAATTGCCCGAGCAGGAGGAGAGCCTTCCAGGAAAGGACTTAAAAGATTTAGCACTGCCAGGAGCAAAAGGAAAGGAAATTATGGTGGTAGAATGCTGTGCAGAGACTGAGTTGTTCCACTCCCAAGTCTTAATCTCATAAAAAGGATGAGAGACCAACAGTAGATCTCACTCCAGAATCACTGTCCATGAAAAATGAACTCACAGTTATCTTGTCTTTAAGGTTGTATAGAAAAGCTTTTTTTCTTCTTTTCAGGAATCCATGTTTCTATGTGGAAAGGTTTTTGAGAAATTAAATGCTCTCCTTTTTTTTTTTATTGTTTTACCTGAAAGTACGAGATAATGCTTTATCTTACTTTATTTTCATTAAGAAGAGAGAAGGAAGCAGCACCTAAGAAACAGAGAGAGAGTGGGGTCTTTAACATCTAGATTAAAAAACACAAGTATAGGAGGATTTGAGTGGCCACTCCTGGGACCAGCATGCTTGAAATATTAACATTTTTAAATGATGATACGCAATTACCATTTGCTGTTCACTTTGGGACTGAGAAATGACTGCAATTTAGCCACTTTTGAAGAGGGGTATTCAATTGGCCTCATATTTTTTCTTAAATATTAAACAAATTTTAAACCCGAACTTTAGCAAGCTCTTGTATCCAAAATATGATTAAACAGATGTGTAGCCCAGAACACCATCAGACCTCTGATGCGATTTGAGCTTATAGATGAAATTAAACTAACTTGTGACAATCTTTGTATTTTATCATTTACTGAGGATGCTTTGCGTGCGCGATCTCAACTGATTCTTGCCACTTTCTGTGAGGTGGACATTGTTCCACCTGTTTTATAGGTGAGGCAACAAAAGCCCCAGGAAGTTAAATAACTTCATCAGCTGCTGAGTAGTAGAGCTGAAACTCTATAAACAAGATCTTTCTTCCATTGATCCTTCTACGAACCCTGCAAGGTCCTCATCCCAAGATGAACAAACAACCCTCCCACCCCACCACCACCTCCCACCTGGGTACCTTGTTGAAAGTAAGACTTAGAAGAATATGGTTTTCTTAGCTTGAGAGTATCCTCACCTATGTCTGTACTAATGTGTCTTGGGGGGTTGTGTTTTGTTTTGTCATTCTGTAATTTCAGGATTTGTAGGGGAAAATGCTCAGCCAATCCTAGAAAACAACATTGGAAACCGAATGCTCCAGAACATGGGCTGGACACCTGGGTCAGGCCTTGGACGAGATGGCAAAGGGATCGCTGAGCCCATTCAAGCCATGCAGAGGCCGAAAGGATTAGGTCTTGGATTTCCTCTACCAAAAAGCACCCCTGCAGCTCCCACTCCCAATGCGGGAAAATCTGCCTAAGAAGAAAAGCAAAGAAGAAATGTTTTACAATTTTTATTCACAATATAGATCCCATTGTCCTAAAATTACAACTTAGCTTCCGTTTTTGAAGCAGAAATATACATTGCCTCAAACTCATCACTCTAGTGTCCTAACTGCACACAGTCCAACCACAGTGAGAGAGATGGGGCTCCATCACAATCCCTGGTGCTAAAGTGAAAACCTTCACCTTTTGCAGTTTTCAGCTATTTCTAGGTATAAAGAACAGCTCATTTCTCCTCTTTATTTTGATCTCATAGGTCAGTCATTTCTAGCTTGATTCACTCATGTGTGTGTGCTATGCCCAAGGAAATGTGAGCACACCCACAGGTTTCTCAAATGGGACAGACCAGAGAGGGTGGTGTTTCCTGTCATCCCTAGAACTTGAAAGACCTCTCATCACATCAGTGACGTCCTAAGCAAATCTTTGTGTGAAAGGCTTGCCAATTTCGCATTCGGAATCTGGCTCTTGTGAGGATTCTCTAAGGGGGTGGTACCAATTAATCTCTCCTTGGACAGTGTAGGATAAAGTTCACGGTTGACAAACAACAATTAATGTTTCCCTCTGACATTCTGACCAAAATAAACCTCATCATTGTTATCACCAGAGTGCCCACAACATTACCTTAATGCAGATTTTACAAATTATACCTCATCTAGAACAGAAAATAATTATTGAAAGAAAAATGTATTTTTTAAATTCACCATGACTGAACTGTAAATTCTATTAATCTAGACTGACTTCTACCTCTCTCTCCCCAAAGGTTGATATTTTTTTAAGATCAACGCAACTGTGGTAAACTAATTTTCAATTTTAACCATTGGAGTACTTACTAGAATTACCGAATCAATTTGTTTGAAAATCTAAATGGCTCTCCCAAGAATTCAGATTTCTGGCAGTGATCCAGCCCATTTACAAGGTGAACAAGAAAATGAATGGTGATGATTTGCCTTTTCTAACATCTAAGTAGTTACTTTAAAACCAACCAAAACAAGTCATATTTATGTGCCTCGTTGTTATTTTTGAATCATCTGCTTTGTAATGCCGGGGTTCTAATTTGCTCTTAGCTTAGAAGATGTTGATCTTCATTATTAAGGACTGATAATATATTTATAACGGCTTTTATTGGTTGAGTAAAGGTCAAGCTAACACACGTGAATCACCTTTCTAATGGAGTTTTTTAAGGCTTTTTTTTTTTTTTAAGAGCAATTTTAGGTTCACAGAAAAATTAAGAAGGTACAGAGATTTCTTATATACCTCTGCCCCCAAACATAAGCAGCCTCCCCCATTATCAGCATCCCCCACCAGAGTGGAACTTTTGTTATGATC
>JAQQSY010000683.1:0-14913 GCA_028646535.1 Procyon lotor | reverse complement strand
GGTACTTGGCTATACTCTTGTTAGATTCTTTTTATGTTGTTAAAAGCTCACATCCTACTGCGGCCTAAGTTCTAGAAATTCTATTTGAATATATTCTTGGACTTCATTCTCATCTCACCTTACCACCCACGCACACCATCACATTTTGATGGCAAGGGGAATCACTTGAAGAAAAATTATTGCATATTATAGTTTAATTCTTATTGTTCCATGACACATTGCTGTCCTCAGAATATAAACATTTTCAATGAAGAATCTGAAAGCAACAATGCTAAGTATTTTTCAAAGATTTTTTAAAAAGATTCCTGTATTTCTATATGCATACATTTGTTTCTTATTTGGTTACAACATTCTTGGTTCCTTAGTAACTTAAATGATATTATTAAAGGAAAAATGAAATTACCTTGTAGCCCAACACTTCAGACTCATTTTCCATGGTTTTTACATGCTCCCAGTTCAGGCATAATTTAGAGTTTGTCAGCTTCCAGGCAATGTTAGCTGGTGGTTGGCTTGGAGCTTTAAAGAGATAATCAAAGATTCAAATGAATATTAATTAGCTCATGGTTACTGTATGACCCATCAACATGAAAAGGGAAAATAAGTCCTGGATGATTATCATAGAAGAAGCAAAAATGTTTTCAGTGTCATTTGAAATATCATATTAATTCTAATCAGAATAAGCAAATTCATTTAAATTCTGGTCATTTGGGACTGTCTTGGTGACAAACTTATGAATTAATAATGGTTTACTGCATGTCCAGTATTAATTTATTAATCATTGCTGTTGAGTTTGTTTATTTTACCAAACACAAATAGATGGAGGACTCTGTTATCTAGTGTTCCATTTGGTCATCAATCAGTGAGCTTGTCAAGCAAATTCAGGCTGCAAACCTTTTATACATATCAACACGGTGGTATTAATTCCTGGTATTCCTTTCCTTCTTAATCTTGTATTAGTTAGGACTCTTTGACTTTAAGTAACACAAATCAACTCAAGATAAGATAAGCAAAACAGTAAGAGATTATGAGGCACATGGGGAATCTCTTAGAACTCTAGGCAAAATGCTGCAGAGCTTTAAGAGGGACAAAATAAGAGGGACAAAATAAAAATGTCAAGAAGCCAAGAAGTTCTTCTTTCTGCTTCCCATGGTAATGTTTGCTGCATGCTCATCTTTCCATAGGCCACTTCTTTGTCATTCTCAGTACATGCGGCAAAAAATCATGACTGTTCTCCATATCTGACATTTGAAACCTACTCTGTTCAGAGATTGTCCAGGGTAGAAGTCCCAGGAGAAAGATGATGATTGACTTAATTTGGCCATGTTTATCTTAGCCTAATCAGTTGTGGCTAGATAGTGAGAAGGATGCATGTCATTTAATACAGAGCTGTTGGGAACCCAGAAAAGAGAAAACCATTTCAAACTGGGGTGATCATCCCAAAAGGCATTTATTCTAAATCCAAAATGCAGTTTTTAGTTCCCTGAAATTAATGTTGTCTCAGAGAAAGATGGTGAGTAAAAGGGAAGATGACTTTAGAATCAGTCTTCTAAGGTAATGGACCTAGTCCAGCTGAAGATTTCTACATACAAGAAAACTAGAGTCCAGATTGGGAGGCCACTTATCCAAAAGCAAGCAGTTAAAGGGTGATTGAGTCACAACAGAATCCCGGTCTCTTGATTTCCAAGCTGGTGTTCCTCCATAACAACATGCTGCTTCTCAAAGATTTGAATCCACGTGATTATTTTTGAGATTTAGGAAACTGGAGAGATTAAAAATAATTCAGCTGGAAAGCAGAGGCAAAGATAAAACTACCCTGCAAGATGTTTTTGGCATCTTATTTGAATTTGTGAGGCTGAATGAGCATAATATTTAACTCATTATAACACTGATGGAAATGGAAATGATTTCTTTTGGAGATTTGACTCCGCTGCTATTTATTCTCTTATATGTCATTGGAAAAGTCTCAGGGTGTCTGACATTGCATTATCATATATTCCTGTTACCATAAACTCACAGGGACATTATTCTTGTTCACCTAGTTACTTATATCTCAGTTGGGACACAACCAAGAGATAAATGTTTCCCCCTCTGCTCCCAGTGGGGCTCAGTTCATATTTTGTAATGGATTTGTCACACTGAATCATAGCTATTCTTGATCGTGTGTTTCTTTAAATTTATTGAGGGCATGTGCCTTGTCCAGCTCTGTATTACCAACTACTGGCACAGCGCTTGGCATATAGGAGACATACAATTCATACATGTTAAATAAATGACTACAAAAGATGGCTAAGGAAAAACCGCTCAGAGTCCTGAGTGATTTTCTCAGGTTATATTGACTGACTATGTGCTGGGCTGTGTGCAAGCACATCGGTGACACAATGTGGCCAATCCATTCACTATGCTTTCCTATAATCAAGGTCAATTGCCACGGCCAAACCTACAGCAAATTATTTAATTTATAAGATAGACAAGCCAATTGGATTAAACATGCCCTAGGACATTTCTTGACAATATAAGCCCAATCTTAAAGGCCTAAGAGTTTTACACTTAGTAAGTACTCAGTGCATGTTTGTCAATACATTCATTTCTGAAGGACTAGTTGTCAACAATAATTGTTTTGTAACTATTCCCCCTGATATCCCAGAGTGCCTTCTCTAATCTTTTTCTCAGTTGTAAAAGGGATAATATAAAAATTCTCACAAGAGATGATAGCTTTCATATCTAGTATGCTCTTGTGGCACATGTCTTATACCTTTGTTCTTTAAAATGAAGCACTAACATTAACAACATCATAGAATCAATACAAAGAAAATATAAATTTACTTCTTTGATGTCACTGGCAGTGATGGACTCTGAAGTTTTCATCTATTTCTGTGTCTATTTTGTATGTTTATTTAGAGTAAAAGCACTGTTTTCAACACTATGAATCCACTGGCGAAGCTCCAGGCTGGGAGACAGAACGGGCCTCTATCAACTATGTGGACAAGGACTTGATGACTATGCCCGTGACACCGAAATGTTCATATTTGTTTCTTCATCTACCAAAGCATACATAAAATATTCTATGGACATAAAATGAGAAGAATTCTATCAGGAATGAGTTCTTGGTGTGAGTGGCCAATGGCACAGATCACTTAGAATGCTTTTCTCTCTTGCTATCTAAGAGGTGGGAAGAGCTGGCCTTAAAAGAGAAATGTGAATCTATATCTAGTCTCTTCCACGAGGCTGGGTTTTTCTTTCTTCGGAATGAGACAAAAATCTGCTGGTTTATAAGAGTTTTAGCTTTTACGTACTGAAATATGAAATGTTCCTCACTTGGTTAGTGGTACATGTTAAAAAACTCAGTAACTGCTAATTCTCCTTCCTGAGAGTAACAATTCTCCACTGTGGTCTTACAACATCATCAATTTTTCAACTGTGTTCAAAGCAGTTTGTTAGTAATAATACAATTCCAAAGTTTACAAATGATCCACTTCTTAAATATAAGTAGGGTAAATAAGATTTGCCCTTAATAATATTGCTCTTCTTGGATTCTTCATATGCTTTTTGAAAGACAGATAAAGTGGTAGAGTTTTAGCTAATTATCTGGGAAATTATCAGTCTATCATCTTTCTTATCTTTGTCCATGAGGATGTCTCCAATGCCAATGCCTTTTGTCTAGTGTTTAAATAAGAAATTTCTGGGGCACCTGGGTGGCTCAGTGGGTTAAAGCCTCTGCCTTTGGCTCAGGTCATGATCTCAGGGTCCTGGGATCGATCCCTGCATCAGGCTCTCTCCTCAGCAGGGCGCCTGCTTCTCCCTCTCTCTCTGCCTGCTTCTCTTGTAATCTCTTCCTCTGTCAAATAAATAAATAAAATCTTTAAAAAAAAGTTTCTGAAAGTTGCTTTAGAAAGTTGCTTAATATGAACACTATTAACTATTTTGGCTTCATGAGTTTAAAGTACTTGATTAAACTGGATTTCAACTACCTATGATGACATTGAGATTTCTATTACCTTGAAAATCTAAAACACTGTCACATGGATAATATCAAACACATGCCATGGATGTTTCTATCAAGTTGGCCAATGGTAAACTCAACAAACAAACATTTTTCTAATTTTGAAAATCTTTCTGGGCAATTTTCAAAGACTAAATCATTTTCTATTAATCAAATGACAGAGCAACATTAAACTAGCCCTCTACAGCTCTAATGGTTTCCCTGTGATCAATTTTTCTGTAGATGGCATTTATATTCAACTGTAGTTCATACTGTGAACTCAATTCAAAAACAACTTCTTATGTTACACTTCTAAGTAACAGCATGGGGTTGACATTTGGGCAAGAGAGAAAGAACATAAGTGCAAGATGAAATAAAAGCTTAATGCTTCCTTTATGTCTAAATATGGATTGATTGCAAATTTACAGCAAGAAAAATCCAGTACAGAGTACGAGTCCATCAATGACAGGAGCCAAATTGAGCCAAAATTTGCAAACAATTTGTGCTGCTGGGTCTGAATATTTCTTTCTATATAAGCAGTGTTGTTGCTCTGTTTATTTTTTTCTTCTTGGAATTGATGTAAATATTTTTATCCCTTTGATTGTAAATCTAAATTCTGTTTAAGTGATATCCCTGCAGATCACAATATATTTGCTATGCTTCTCAGCTGTCTTTTGGAAATATATCATTTTCACTAAGTATGATACTGTTAAATCACGGATAACTACTTAAAAACAAACAAACAAGCAAACAAACAAACAAACAGGCCAACATCATCACCAATAACAATAATAACAAAGTTTTCAGAAGTTTGCAAATGCTGTTCTTTCTGTTTGGAGATCCCTTTGTCCATTAGCTCCTTTTCATGTTTTATATCACCTCAAAATATATACTCTTCGTTACATAGGTCCTCCTTTTTATGTAGATCTCAGCCTCTTATTTTCTTTGTACCACTTTTCATAATCTATGATTATTTCATTTTTTTTGTTTTGCTTTGTTTTGTTTTCTTTTAGGTTGCCTCTCCACTAAAAGAGAAATTGCCTGAGGGCAGATATCTTGGCTATTTTAATCTCCATCAGGCACTAACCTTTGCATAGCTCCTGGGAAGCATTATTTTCTTGGGTGATTGACTGAATCATCAAATTTCCAAAAAAAGGCTCTGTCTTCTGTTAAGCTTACCCAATCAGGAAAGACAGAGATTTTGGTAAATGTGAGCTTTCTTTCTGAGAATTCACAATGGATGGTCAAGTATCAGACTGAAAATCTAGACAGTGACAGTATGAATGTGTGATAGATGCAGAATTTTTTGCTGTCACTGCTATTCCGAGGTTATCTTGATGTCATCTCAAGGACATGGAAAATCAAAGTTAGATCCAGGGATAGCATTTGGAATCAGAGCTATCTTCGATGTTTCATTAAAGCCATTCCTCATCTTTAGTTTTGGTTTGTCCTTTCATGACCCTTGAAGAAAATTTCTGCAACAATTTATAAAGAGAAAGAAAGTAGAAAGCACTTTCTCGCTTTAAGAAATGCAAAGAGAGTGAAATCACTACAGAAGAAGTATAATAATATATGTTACCATGCACTGAGCTCTCACTGTAAGGCAGCCTCTGGGGCACCTTGGTGTTCATAATATCCTTTAGTTCTCAGAGCAAACTCCAGAGGAAAGTATCATCATCTCTGTTTTTCAAATGAGAAAATGGGTTCTGAGTTATGGAGGAATTAGACGGGCTACCCAGGTAGTACATGGCCGAGCTGGGACTCACAGCCAAACTTCTTTCACTCAGGAGTCCCTTTCTCTTTCCAACACTTATCTAACAATAGGCCAGAGTCATGGAACACAGAAAAATGCAAATACATTAAGCAGGAAAATATGGGAAATTTACAGATCAGTAGGAAAGATAAGTGACTGTTGACAGGTATGGCAGCAGCGCGGCACACTGAGTACGTGAAGTGAGGTAAGGGGATGTTAAATTGTAGGTCACTAAGTCTGGGGTTGTAAGGGCTGGATGAGGAGACAAAGGAAGTTCGGGACAGATGGTGAAAGATTCTCTTAGCTTTTGTTCTGTGGCATAGAGGAGACAGTGAAATTTTGGAAGGAGAATAGGGTATGATTCCATTTTAGGCAGAAAAATCTAAAGACCATTTGAGGTTTGGACTGAAGATTTGAGATTTGGAGAGGGAGGAACTATTTAGATGGTTAGAGACGAAGATTACAAATTAGCGCAGGGTTCATGGGATGAAGAGATTCACGGAATCCATGTTCATAATGTCTGAGTCTCACAGATGCCCAAAAAACCTCTCTAAGCATTTGTTTTCTTATATCTAGGAATTAAAATATGAAATTCCTTGATTTGTTATAAGAATTAAGTGAGCTAATGTATGTGGAAAATTAACACAGGGCTTGGGATATAGACATGCTCAGTATTTTGTAACTGTGATCAAGAGAATAAATATTTCCATATCCTAATCCCCAGAACTTGTGGGATTAGTATTTTTAAGCATCGCTCTCTTTTCTTGATTAAATCAAAGAAATAAAAATCCTTGCAATCCCTCATTTTTTTTTATATGGGAAAGGGGACTGTGTAGATGCAATTAAATTAAGGATCTTTAGCTGGGCAAACAAGAGCGAGGCAAGAGGGCCAGAGTCAGAGGAGATATGATGACAGAAGCAGAGGATGAGAGGCAGAGTCACAGGCAGATTTGAAGGCACTAAGTTGCTGGCCTTGAAAACAAAGGAAGGGGTCACAGCTAAGGTGTGTAGGTGGTCTTTAGAAGCCAGAAATCACAAGGAAACAAATGCTTTTTTTGGACACTCCAAAAGGAGCACCAGGCTATGCCAACTCCCTGATTTCCAACCACTGAAACTCATTCCTGACTTCTGACCTCTAGAAAGGTATGATGATAAATTCATATTGCTTTAAATCTCTAAGTTATGGAAATCTGAACAGCAACAATAGGAATCTAAAACAGTTTGCATCCCATTTTCACAATGTCAGTGATATAGAATGTTATAGAATGAAATTAGAGGTTTAATCTGTGTTCAAACATGATGAGATGGCGACTTGTAGAACTTCTTATTCTCAAGTCCTTGTTGGCTATTTTGATCATGATACTGAAGCATACAAAAGCCAAATTCAAGAAATATTGAAATAAAATTGCTATCAAGAAATTAGGAATTATAAGGGTTTTTATTTGTTTGATTTAATTAAGAAAGAAGACGAATGCTTAAAAATACTAAACTTCATTTAAAATTTTCTGAATCTCATCTCACTTTTTCTCTCAGCAGATATATTCTAATATTACATCTTGGGGAGATTACTCCTTGTTAATCAAACTGTTTTCAAAGGATATGTTCTATACTCTTTGATGAAGATGATCATGTGCTCACACTCAAACAACCGCCAATAATGTTCTAGGCCTGTAATCCAAATTTCAGTTAAGCCCACTTGAAGTATCAAGTACTTAAAATAGGTCAACTGAGCAAACTTGAGATCACCATGTCAAAAATGAATTTTCTACTTAAACACGTAGGATAGGTTAGCATAAACTAATACGTGGTTGATTTAAGTTGTGGTTGATTTAAGTTGTATGAACAATCAAACTAGTAAATTCAGGTTACAGAAAAAAATTATTTTTTAAGTTTTTAAAGAAAGATAAAATCTTTTTAAAGTAGTTAATTGTGCAGGTCTCAGTCTACCTTCAACTCGTCAACAGGAATACATTAGTAATATGAGCCGACTTAGGCACTGCTTCAACAACTGCATTATCACATCTGTCCATTTATCACAAAACAAATCTGTGAGGCTTTTTAAAATACTATCTTTAAACATTTCTAATTACCCTTGATTTTGCCCGAGATAGAAACTGAATGAAATAAGATGTTCTGTGAGTTTGGCATCTCTCAATCAACTAGAAGGAAACGCCTGGACAATCTTAAAACCCCTGAATGACTAGAAATTTGCGTCCAGATTTGCAGATTAGCTGGAAGAGGCCAGACTCCAGAAGGACTCCAGAAGCAAATCATTCATACCAGCATATGGCAATGGCGTCACTGATTTGGTCAGCATGGGATAAAACAGGAAGAGGAATACAACTATATTTCCAGCTAGTCAGTTCTTAAGGATTGCTCATGACCCAATTTCTTCCCAAGGGGGGGTGGATTGGAAGAGAGCTGGGTTAAGAATTGTTGGTCGAGGGGTGCCTGGGTGGCTCAGTGGGTTAAAGCCTCTGCCTTTAGCTCAGGTCATGATCTCAGGGTCCTGGGATCGAGCCCCGCATCGGGCTCTCTGCTCAGCGGGGAGCCTGCTTCCCCCTCTCTCTCTGCCTTCCTCTCTGCCTGCTTGTGATCTCTCTCCTGTCAAATAAATAAATAAAATCTTTAAAAAAAAAAAAAAAGAATTGTTGGTCGCACATAGTCTACCCTTGAAATGGACTGATCCCAAAGTCTTTTTGTTCATCTTTTTGTTTCTTTCTTAGCAAGAAACCATCTTTTCCTAGGTGTTCCTATAATCAGCACCTCATTTGTGCCTCACCAATGATTTGGGAAAAGAGTGAGGGCAGAGAGGATTTTTACTTAGTACATAAGAAAATTAAAGAAGAAAAAATGCAATGTCTTGTCCCGTTTCAGTTCATGAGCCAGTGAGGTACCCAGAATTAGAACACAGGTCTTTGGTTGCTGGCCTGGTGATGTGGACAAAAGTGGATCGTGTGCTCTATAATCAAAGGTTTAATAACTGAGATGATTTCTAATTTCTTTTTGGATAGGACAAGTATATGATAAAAACTTTTATCACTTGATTTTCAAACTATGCTCCACCACCTATTCTTTTTCAATACACAAGAGAGAAAAGAATACTGCAGTTAAAAGCAAGCTAGACTTCTCTCGTGTGTCCATTTAGTCTTCCTCAAAATTCAGCAACTATATTTGAATCCTCTTTTTCATCAGGGTCCAGAGACCAAAGAATGTGTTTTTAAAAGCCTGTGAACACAAATAGTTTATGTTCATCTACAACATGTAAGAAATATACAAATATTATACAATCATAAATGTATATATGGCAGCTATTACTACATCATGTTTGATCACTGTGCTTCATATTATAGAATATTTGTGTGATGCCAGACTCACAGGACAAACACAGCAACAATCCACCATTCATCCTTTATTCAGTAGGCTTTGCCTATGTAAAAAACAGCTGGCTGATTATTAAGGGAGTTAAGAGAAGCAGCATAGTTAATTCTTAAATCTGAGGAACTTCCAAGTATACTGCAGTGATAAGCTAACCTATAAAGAAGGATCTAGACATCTGGCAGTGCTAAGATCACCTCAGAGTACAGTCTAATACTTAGCATGTTCTAAAGGATGTACTAGATACTTTCTTTATATCTTTCATTCTTGAAGAGAGCCCTGTGAGAAAATAGGTACTATTTTTCTCTCATTTTCCAGATGAGGATATCGAGACCCTGAAAGTTTAAATAACCACCCAATAATCCAAGATGAGGAGTCAGGTTTTGAATTCAGGTTGGGGGAAAGCATCAGAACCTATGCTTTCAAACATTACGCCCTTCTATTTTTAATCTATGTACTCAGAATATTTTCTCTTTCAGAATTTCAAAAAGATCAAAATGGTTTCTTTTGATTCTTACCAGAAAGTTTCAACAACTGGCCGTATTTAAAGGACAAACTAGCCAAAAAAAGCAATCATTAAAATGATGAGGTGGGAGGAATAAAATGGAGATTGAGCAAATATGTGTCTATTTATAGATGAGTCTTGGTCCTTGCTGTGGGATGCATACTTACGAGACTTTTTGGTGGTAACATTGACTGGGGGGCTTGAGGGTCCTGCTCCAGCAGTGTTATAAGCTCTCACAGAGGCAAAGTAGATGGTATTGGCTTTCAGTCCTGTGATGTTTTTAGTTGTGACATTCCCACTGACTCTAATTTTCCCAATCATGGATTCTTTGGAGTCATCGGTCCAGTATAATATCTGATCATTAAAAACAAAGAACAAATAATTCATTATTTTTCAGCAACTATCAACCATGATAGGTTATGGGAAGAAAGAGGAACACAAATAGAAGAATATTTTCTAATTCTAATAATTTCTAATATGATTCTATAACAACAAGAACAACAACAAAATAATTAAAGTCCAATATTTATAGAGAGGAAATTTAAAAATATAAATTCGCAATGGAAATAAGAGAACGCTGAGGGTTTTTTAGAATACCAAAATAAAGTGGGGACCTGGGTGGCTCAGTCAGTTAAGTGCCAGACACTTGATTTTGGCTTGGATCGTGATCTCAGGGTCATGAGATGAAACCGTATGATGCGGTTTGTACTCAGTGCTTGGGATTTTCTCTGTCCCTCTCCCTTTACCCTTCTCTCCGAAATAAAATGAATAAATAAAGTCTTTAAAGAAAAAAAGGAATACCAAAAGAAAGTATTTCATGAACTGTCTAAAGGTTATCAGCTTTAGCGAAAGGTATATAATAACTTTGACCAAAACAAGATTCATACCATCAGTCAAGGACTCTGGTTATGATGTTTTACCCTTGACATTTCCTCTAGAGTTGTTTAAATGACAGGTTAATTAATAATTCAACTCATATCAAGCTCTTTCTATACATTAGTACCAACTTAGGCACACAGAAAAAGACGAAAGGGAATAAAGCTTGGTGCCTGCCTAGGATTCTCTTATAATCTAGTTAAGAGGTTAGAATATATAGGTGAACAAAAAGCAGAGGATGCATTCCAAAGAAGTGATATTGGGAAAAAAATGCTCTGGGAATTTGAAGAAAGACAACATCAGGGAGTGATCAGAGAAGGGTTCAAAGAAAAGAGGAGACTAGGGGTGAGATTTCAGAAATAAACTAGATTCTGATAAGAGGTAAGGCATTTCAGGATTACAGTAGAAAGAGAGATCTATCATATGAATAGGACTCATTTTCTTTCTTTCTTTCTTTCTTTCTTTCTTTCTTTCTTTCTTTCTTTCTTTCTTTCTGGATGAGAAGTTGCGTTAAACACAATGACAACAAAAACAGTACAAGGCAAAATTAAAAAGTTTAGAATTGTACTTTTATTTTAACTCCAAAAGAAAATAAATGTATTATCCATTTGGGGAATCACTGGATTTGCAAGTTAAAGAGTAATAAGTAATTGATAAGTCTCATCGCTTGACTATGAGAGTTAAGGCCCATAAATGTGATTTACTGCATTCTATACAGACTACAAAGGACAGATTAAGGAGAATGTAGGTTTTTTTCTTATCACCTAAATGTCTTTTCCAAGATGACTATATCTATTCAAGTCATGCTCCAATTCAAAGACAGCTTTCCTAGTAAAATTCTCCTGTGGTTTAAGATCATTGAGGATTAGACATTTATTACTCCCAAGAAACAAATATGATGGTGATTTGAATAAATAAATAAGATAATTACTCATTCACCTTAAAAATTGCTACAGTTTGCTAATTTGCTTGCCTGAGATCAGATAGAAAGATCCCCTCTGCTTCCTCCCCTCGATAGCTATAGACATACAATGTTCTATGCTAAGGACTAGGTTGGTAGTATAGGCTGCTGAACAAGAACTGTTGTATGATTAGCTGGCATATTCACAAGGGAAAGTGAAATTAATGTGGATTACCTCATAGCCCAACACTCTTCCAGTGTTTCTATTCCAGGCAATAGCATTCCATGAAACCTCCATTTCCGAAGCAGAAAAACTCTGGACAGAAGTTCCCCTTGGGGCCAGTTGAGGTTCTATCATTTAAAAAAAGACACAATCATCTTCAGCAGAATGCTTCATGGAAAATAGATGCAAAATATGCATACATGTCCAAGTATGACCATTCCATGGCTGACCACAACTTACCATCTTCCCCAGAGTAGACAATGGACACGGTACTCAGAGATCCTTCTCCTTCATTATTATATACACCCACTTTGACTTCAAAGGGAGAGAGGGGAGTGATGCTTTCATTTCTGTAAACAAACCTCGATGATTCTACAGATGGTACTCTTTCCTTGGTCCAGGCTGTTGAGCCAACTGGCCGCAACATGATGATGTACCCAAATTCCTCTCCATTCTGTAGTTCTTCTGGAATTGACTTGGGCAGAAGTGATCAATTACTGAGTATTTACAAAAATATTTTATAGAGCTATTACAATTTTTATTATTTGGCATTTCTTTCAATGTAGACAAACATGGATATTAAACCTATATCATAAAACAATGAAAAAATAATACTTTTATTTGGATTGACAATTAGGAAAATGATCCCAATTAAAGATATTCAGATAAATAAATGAAAAATTTAAATGGAAATGTAAAATAGGTTTTACATGTTTATATCTCTTTCCATGATTATTCATTAAGTTGCAATAATAAAATATAATAAAGATGGCTTAGAAGATTGCAATATTTTATAAGTTAAAACATAATTTGGATATGAATTTTTAACTCAGCACAAAATTAACTTACTATTTCAAGGCAAGCTATGTTTTCATAAAATTTTCAACAAATTCTTATAAGATACAGATAATATAACTATTATCTAATAATATTTGCTTTAAGACATACAGAATATTACTCAAACACAAAAGCATAAAAGACCTCCCAGTATTTTTTAACACACATCTTCATTAGTAGTAATATCAGTGTGTACTTTTCCTGACATTTTTTTAAAAACAAAACAAAAAAACTTCGCTTATTCCCACAGAGACCAAATTCTGTAAGATTCATTTAAAACCTAACTTATTATTTTTAAAATTACAAAACAAAAATAGATATAAGGTCCCCAGAACTCTACAGATATTACATATTATAAATAATCACATAAAATAAACATACAAAAATGAATTTATGCTTGAATTTAGACAAATATTCCACCTGTTTACAAGAAAGTTGTATTTTAAAAACTGTAAAAATTTGGGTTTTCTTAAAGAAAAATGTTTTTATTTTCTTTTTCAAATATTTTGATAGACTAATAAAGTCATACCTGATAAAACATAAATGCTTAAGTCCCACCTGCCTACAACACCTTTTCTGAGGTCTTCCTTTTCCCCGTACATATCCATTCATTCTACCAAATTATCCTGAGACTTGAACCACATCTGCTTACCCAGCAATGGGCACCAGAATCAATGGTCTCATCTTAATCACTGTCTGTGAGGTGTCCCGGTGCCAAATCCTCATGTTCTAGAGTGACTGACAGACCCCATCAATTCCTCTCCACTACAGAGTTCAAATATGAAACACAAGTGGGGACAATCCTAGATAAACTTAGAGTAGGCAATAAGTAGAAAACATACAGTGAATATATGAGGGACAGTAAAGCAGTAGAAGCCAAGAGAAAATGGAAGCCATAACTCACATAGAGAAGAGATCGAATGAAGCTGTTAGTCAAGTAGGAAGTCATAAGAAAAGAGAACAGGTAGAACAAGGCACAAGCATGAGGGACTACTGGAGCAGGAGCTGGATTACCAGAGCGGCTGGCAGCAGACCAGCGCCATTATCTGAACAATGATGAACGATGTTCCAGTTCCTCATTTGACCTGTCTGCTTGGTTACTGAGACTTCTTTTCATCCTCATTGCCTCCCACATAGCTTTAAAATAAATCCCCATTAACTGAGATGACCTGAGCTGGTCTCTGTTTCTTGCCATGTGGAACAAGTCTAACAAATACAGAAAGTGAAAAGAGGAAGAAAAATATAGGTCCTAAAATCCGGGGAAAGAAAATGTTTCTTTGTATTAGCAAGTTCACAGGGAGATCAGAATTAAAACTGTTAATTTTTAGTGGAATTGAAGAGATTTATGAGAACTTAAGCTACTTGCTAGAGCATTTGATTTGTTTTGATGCTTTCTGATCACAGATTAAATCAAGATGTTTAGCTCATCTGAGAAAGTGAAGGACTTGAGTTTTTGTTAGTCAAGTACAAAGCGTCCTCATGATGTTCCTTCACGAAAGATCCGAGTCCGACATATGCAGTTTAGAAAGGGAAGAAGGGAAGATACTTATTTAAGGTCTCCATTTTATTCTTCTGCAGAGGAGAAAATGATGAAAAAATATATATAGCTGTTTAAGATGGTCAGGACAAAAGTCTCCCTCTCTAAGCAAAGGAAGTGTTCAATAGAAAAAAGAAATTCAGAAATTCTTCTGGTAGTAAAATCTACTAAGGTCAGTAAAGATTAAGAACAGAATCTTTGGTTTAGACCAAGGGCAGCAAATTATGACCTAAGAGCCAAATCCTGTCTACAGCCTGGATTTGGACATGACAAACAGTCACAACTGTTCATTTATCTACAATATGTGGATAATTTTGATGACAATGGCAAGGCTGGATGTTGTGAGAGAACATGTGGCCCAGAACCCTTAATACTTTCCCTGAGAGACCCTTTACAAAATATATATAAATATATATCAACTCCCAGGATAGGTGTTTATCTCCTACTCCATAGTACTTTATCCTATATTCCTAACTTCATAGCCATATTTTATTTTTTAAAAATTTTTATAGTCATATTTTATATGACATATTCACCACAAGTATTTCAAACTTGAGAGTATCTGAGAATATAAATTATGATAAGATGTGAATAAAGATACCCTTAAAAAGGAATTGGCATTTACTACATTCCAAAAGTTAGATATCATGTCTAGGTTGCTGGAAACAAAACAAGCCAAAACAATGAACAAACACAAAATACGTATTACTTTGGCACTGGAGAAAACACAAGGAGGATATTTATTTCAGGCAGATTATACTATGATGTATTTACACGAGCAGCAATCTGAGATGACCAGTAAAGCTGTCACTTATAAACCATAATGGCAGATTCTCATTGAATTTAAAATGGTCATTAGTTGTGTATTAGTTCTGAAAGCTCATCAGGTACCATCTCATCTACAACAGTGATAACTTGGGTCTG
>JAQQSY010000682.1:0-14913 GCA_028646535.1 Procyon lotor | reverse complement strand
CGTGGGCGGGGGCCGACGGGGTTTCAGGGTACACCTGCCCTGTGGCTGTGGGAGCTGGGGCCATGCGAGCTGGAGCCCCGGGCCTTGGCACAGCAGGAGGGGGAGGAGGGAGGGGAGGGGAGGGGAGGGGAGGGGAGGGACCCCACCCTGGGCCTGGGGGGGAGGACGACTTGTGTGTGCACGTGCAGGTGTGGGTCCGTGCACGCATGTTCAGTGTGTGTGTAAGCTTGTGCATGAGTGTGAGTGCTTGTGTGTGTGTGTGTGTGTGTGTGTGTATAGGCTCGTGTTCACTCAGCCACCCTGACAGAGGCTCCCAGCTCTGCCAGCTGCCCAGGTGGCGTCCTTGGTCCCTGTGACCACCAGCTGTGGTCGGGGTCCACACGAGCTTGGACTGTGGACCCATCACCGCCCCCGTGCCTGGCCCTCGGGGGGGAACTGTGGGTCATTCTTTCTAAGAGAGTGTGGTGGGCCCCACACCGCAAGGCTCAGGGACAGCAGGCGACAGCCAGGGACACGGCCCTGCGTCCTCTGTGACCGACACAGTCGGGCAAGGAATCAGAGTGGTCCGAGCTCGCCCAGGGGCCGGAGGGCAGCCAGGGCAGGGGCTGGACGAGGCCAGGAGGACGGTCGGACCCCACGGCCACCACACTGACTCCCACAGGCCCAGGTGACCAAGCTTGGCGAGGAGATGAGCCTGCGCTTCCTCAAGAGGGAGGCCAAGCTGTGTGGCTTCCTGCAGAAGAGCTTCTTGGCCCTGGAGAAGGTGGGGCCCGCGGGCCTGCCTGCGGGTGGGCCGAGCCTCCCCTGGGCCCCCACTCACGACCGGCGGGGGCCGTCTCCCCACAGAGAATGAAGGCCTCGGAGAGCACCCGGCTGAAGGCGGAGAGCAGCCTGCGGGGAGAGCTGGACGGCCGGTGGCAGAGGCTGCAGGAGCTGGCCGAGGAGCGCGTGCGGGCCCTGCAGGGGCAGCACGAGGTGGGCAGCCCAGGGCTGGAGGCGGCGGGCGGCCGGGGCGGGGGCTCAGGGCCGCCTCTCCCCCCAGCAGGAAGAAGGCCGTCTCCTGGAGCAGTGTCGGGGCCTGGACCAGGCCGTGGTCCAGCTGACCAAGTTCGTGCGGCAGAACCAGATGTCACTGAACCGGATCCTCCTGGCCGAGCAGAAGGCCTGGTGGGTGTCCCCAGCACCGGGCACCCTCGGGCAGGGACTCGTGGTCCCCCCGCAGAGGACTCTGCACGCACCGCTGCACGCAGCCCCGTCCAGGGGGGCCCGTGACCGTGCTCCGGCCCCTGCTCCCCCGGGGTCCTCCCAGACGCTTCCGGAGCCGGCCCGGCCCTGAGACGGGGCAGCCTCAGCTGAGGGACAGTCTGTGTCGCCACCAACCCCCAGGGACAGCAAGGGGCACCTGGAGGAGAGCCGGGCCGGGGAGCTGGCCACCTTCCTGCAGGAGCGCCTGGAGGCCGGCGAGCTGGCCCAACAGGAGACCCGCAGCACACTGGAGCTGGTGAGGGCAGCGGAGGCCAGGTCCACGTCCCCGGGGCCCCCGCCTCTCCGGGCAGCCCCCGCTCAGCCCTGCGCCCCCGCAGCTCCGAGAGAAGAGCGAGGCCCTGGAGGTGTCGCTGGCTGAGCTGGGGAAGCAGGTGAAGGACCTGAGTGACCACTTGGTGGCCCTGAGCTGGAGACTGGACCTGCAGGACCAGACGCTGAGCCTGCGGCTGAGCGAGGTGGGCATGGCAGGCCCGCCGGGGCCCCGGGCACGCAGCGGCCTCCAAAGCCAGGGCTGCGAGCCCTCGCCCGCGCGCTCTTTCTTCTTCCCTGTCTCGGCGTCATCGACCCACGGTCCCCACGCCGTGCAGCCCACCCTCGTGGAGCTCGTGGACGCAGCCAGAGGAAGCCCCTGCGGCGCGAGGCCCCCGCCGACCCCCGACTGCTGCCGGCCTCTGAGGACTCACCCGTTCTGGGCGTTTCCCGCAAAGGCTCGCACACAGTGTGCGCCCCGCGTGTGCGTTGGTCAGCTGGCGGACGCAGCCGTGGGCGGCTGTCTGTCCCTGTCTCTGCTGACTCCGGGTGGGCGGGGCCGAGCCAGCCCAACCCCAACCCCGCGGCCTGGGGTACCCAGGTGCCCGCACAGCCGTCTGTGCCCCCCGCCCCGGCTCCAGGGGCCCCGTCTGTCGGTCCGCGCCCCTCCGGCCCCCGGCCCCGGCCCTCACGGGCGTCTGTGTTCCAGGCCAAGAGAGAGTGGGAAGGCTCGGAGCAGAGATCGCTGGAGGGCCTGGCCCGCTGTCAGAAGGAGGCCGAGGCGCGCCTGCGGGAAGTGCGGGAGCGAGTGGACAGCCTGCCCCGGCAGGTGGGTGAGGGCCAGGGGCCGGGCCCCCCAGCCCCGCCGGGCGCCTGGGCTGCCCGCCCACCCTGCGTCCATTGCAGATAGAGGCCGTGTCCGACAAGTGCGTCCTGCACAAGAGTGACTCAGACCTCAGGGTCTCAGCTGAGGGCCGCGCCAGGTGAGGCCCCGGCCCCTCCCCCTGCAGCCCCCACAGTCCTCGAGCCCTGCCGTCCGTCACCCGCTGGCGACCCCCCAGGTCCCACTGGAGGGGTGGCAAGGCAGAGCGCACACCCCCGCACCCCTGCCCTCCCCCTCCCCCTGCCCCGGGCCGCTCCCTAGAGTTTTCTCTTCTGACAGAGAGTTCGAGGTTGGAGCCGTGCGGCAGGAGCTGGCCGCCCTGCTCTCCTCCGTGCAGCTGCTCAGGGAGGGCAACCCCGGGCGGAAGATTGCCGAGATCCAGGGCAAGCTGGCCACGGTACCCCTGGGGCCTGCGCGCCCATCCTGCTCAGCACAGGGGGCCCTGGGACGCCCCAGATCTCAGACACCCTGAGGCCCAGTGGCTCACGGAGCCAGTGTGTGGCAGGGTGCTTGTCAGGTGCCCCCACGTGCCGGGGGTGTCATCCCGGTGGAAGGAGCCAGCCTGAGCGCTGGTCAGGGCCACCGGATCACCCGCCGAGGGGTCTGGACCCTGTCCCGGGGGCCTGGGGTGGGGGCCGGCCTCACGCCAGCCGACACACTGCGACCAGGCCGACAAGCAGGGGCCGCGTTCAGTTCCAGAACCAAATAATGAGGTTGGAAAACAGCATGCAGGACAACAAGACCATCCAGAACCTCAAGTTTAATACGGAAACCAAGCTGGTGAGAGGCGGTCTCTGCGCGCGGGGGGCTCCCGGACCCCCACCCCTCCCTGCCGGCCCCGGTTCTGGGGCTTCCCCACGCCCGTCCGTCTGTGTGTCTGGCCCGAGCAGGGCTTCCCCGCAGATAAGACCCTGGTTTGTCCTCCTCGGGCCGGATGCCTGTGTCCCCGCCGAGGCCGTTCCTCACGGGGCCCTTGTCTGCAGCGCATGGAGGAGACGGCCAGCCTGCGTGAGAGCATCCTGCGTCTGCGGAGCGAGGAGGGCCCGTGGGCCCTGACACTAGGCAGCAGGAGGGTCCTCGTGGCCCTGGGGAAGCAGCAGTCCTTCATCAAGGACGCGGCCGCCGGAGAGGTGGTCCCCGTGAACCGCTGGGGCGTGTATCAGGCCGTGAGGTGGGCCGTGGGGAGCCGCTGTCTGGAGACCCCTCCGGATCTGGGGCGGTCCTGGGGAGGCCCCGAGGCCGGGGGGCCTGAGCTCTGTGTCCGGGCAGGTGGCTGCAGTGGAAGGAGGTCCTCCTGAAGCTGGTGGCCCAGCGGAGGCCACGCGCGTGCCTGGAGAGGTCCTTCTGCCGGGAGCCTGCCCGCCAGCTCGCATCCCTGCCCCTTGGGCAGAAATAAACGGGCCAGCCCCCTGCAGCCATCAGCGTCCGGAGCTCCTTCCCAGCAGCATCCTTTCCCCTGCCCAAGCCCAGCTGAGCCGCAGGCCTGGCACCTTCCGGAGCATCCCAGAGCCCCGCCTGCTCCTTGCGGGTTCCCTGGAGGGCCAGCTGGCCCAGGCGTGGGGTCCTTGGCCCCTGCCCCTTGGTGGCCGGCCGAGCCCTTCACGCTGCGCGCTGGCCCACGAAGGAAGCCACTCCGTCTGCCCTGGCAGTGGGGAGCAAAACTGTTTCCTCCCACACTCAGGCAGCACCCCTTCTCTCTGCCTGCCTTGCTCATCCCTCGGGAGCCACTCCCGCCACCTGCCCTGGGGCCTGGGGGAGGGGCAGCCCCAGGACCAGCCGGGCGGGCAGGTCTGGGCGGCCGGCGGGCCTCACCCAGAGTGGGGCACGGTGTGCAGGCCACCTGAGCCTGGGGCCTCCCCTCCTGGGGCCAGAGCTCTGAGGGCTAAGGGCCAGGGGGCCTGGGACGGCAGTTCCCATGCTCCCTGCCCAGGGGCCTGTGGTGGCGGCAGCTCCAGGCCCCAGGAGGAGCCTGTCCTGTCCTTCCCGGGCCCAGGCCGTCCCTCCCTGATCTGCCTTGTCCTGCTGGTGGCCGGCCACCTTGGTCGGACGGCCCCCGGGGCTGCAGCGGAGAGAGCAGTGACAGGCCCCGCCCCTGAAGGAAAGGTCCTGCCTGCCGCCCCGCCCGTCCCCACAGACCCGGGCCCACTCGCTAGGCCTCGGCCAGCTGCACCCCGTCCAGGGCCTGGGGGGCCCCTCCCCCGGGCAGCTCGGGGCCAGTCTCCACCGACCAGCTGGCCAGCAGGTCGCTGAAGTCGGGCGTGCCAGGGTGGAGCAGGCCCAGGGGGCCGGGGGCCGGCTCCTCCCAGAAGGAGAGCGGCAGCTTCCTCTGGGTCATGGGCACGATGTGGCCGTACCTGCGCTCCAGCCTGAGCCGCCTGCCGGCCGGGGCCCCACACCCCGAGTACTGCCGCAGCCCGTAGTCGAAGAGCTCGGCCAGTGGCCCCAGCCCGCGAGCCTGCCCCTCGGGACCCCTGGGGGAGAGGACTCCGGGCTCCGCAGCCTCGTCGCCGTCTGGAGGCCCCCCCGGGGCCGGCCGCACTGGGCCAGCACACTGGAGGTCCCGGGCCGCACCGGCGTCTGCGTAGATGTCGCAGGCGTCAGGGTCTTGCCCCCTGTCCTTGCGACCGAAGTACCGTTGGATGTCGCCACTGATGAGCTCGGAGAAGCGCAGCAGCCGCAGGGGCGTCTCTGGGCTGCTGGGACCCCGAGGGGCTGCTTCTGGGGCCCAGCCTGAGGCCCGGGGGGCAGGGCTGTGGCCGCCTGGCACCGCCGCCTCTGGCTCGTCCTCCTCCTCCTCCTCCTCGTCCTCATCCTCAGAGATCTCCTGGGGCTCCAGGTCTGAGGGCAGGAAGGGCCGGCGGGTGGCCAGGGGCAGCTGGAAGTCACAGAGAGGCCGGATCACGCCCGCGGCCATCTCCTCGAGCCCGCGTCTCGGGGGCAGCAGGTGAGGCTGGGGAGGGAGGCGGAGAGCGGACAGGTTAGCCCTCAGTCTCCAGGCCTGTGGGCCACGCGTGAGCTTGGAGTGGGGCGGCGATCGGAAGCCAGGGACGTGTGGAGAGAGACTAGGGCCGGGGGCGCTGGGGGGCGCAGAGATGGTTCTGGGGCAACAGGCCTGCCTGCTGAGGGGCACCTGCCCAGGTGCTGGCAGGGGGCGCCCCGGGAGCTGGGCCCGCCTGCTGTGGCCAGTGGGCTTGGTCCAGGTCCCAGAGCCCCTGTGGCTTCGGGGGTCTCTCGGGCAGAGGGGCGGGCCCGGGGCCGGGCGTGGGTGAGAGCCCCGGGCACCTGGGGTTTGGAGGGGTGGGCAGGTCAGCGGGAGGCAGGGAAGCCGTGTGGGGCTGGGGCTCAGGGCAGGGCGGAGGGGGTGGGGTCTGGGGAGCTGGCAGAGACCGGTGCTCTGAGGCCAGATGGGGCCGCCTCTGAGCGGAGTTGGAGTGCCCTGGCCCCTGGGGACGAGTGCAGGGGAGCGGGGAGGGCCTTTTTGCCTCCTGGCAGGAAGGGAAGAAAGGGAGGTGTGGAGGGGGGCTCGCTGCTTGTCAGAACCCCCACCCCCGGGAGGCTCGCTGTCCTGCCTGCTGCCGTCGGGCCACACTGGGCTCTGGCTCCCCCTCACAGCGCGGGGGCCCCTCTTCCCTGCCGCGGGTCCCCTGGCCCCAGTGCTGGGCTGTGGGGAAGCCGATGGGGGCACCCTCCTTCCCCAGCCCTGCCCTTTGCCCTCCTGGCGGGTGGGTGGTCCGCATGGCCCACCCGGCCCAGAGGCCCAGTGCCTTCCGGGTCAGGGGGAGGCGGCCAGGTCCCCGCGGCCAGCGCCAGCACCCTCCCCCCCGCCCTCCGGTCCGGCTCCTACCTGCCGAGGCCTGCAGTTCCCGCGGGGCAGGCCCACCTCTACCTGGGCTCAAGCATTTATAGCTGGGCTTCGCGGCCGGCCGGGCTGGCAAATATTTGGTGACTGCATTGTCATCGCAGACTGGGCAAATAGAGCCCGTTTGCTTTAGCGCCCAGCAACCGGGGCCCCTCGGGGGGGGGGGCCTCAACCTGCCCAGGGACCGTGGAGTGTTTGCCGCGGGCCCAGCTGGCTCACACCCGGGGCCGAGGACCCTTATCTCCACCACTGACTGGGACCCGGACCAAGCCTTGTCAAATAGGCGGAAAATTAAATTTCATGCTATTTTGACTTCTGGAGTAGGCTTCTCTAGAGGACATCCTGCTTGTGCAGTTCCTCGGGCAAACGGTGCTCCCGGCCGGCGGGAGGAGCTGCGCAGGCCAGGGGCAGAAGGCTGGGGGACCCCCGGCCAGGCCCGGGAGGTGGGCTCTCATGCGGGGGGCCCCCTCCAACCGCCGGGCCCTCCTGGGGGCAGCGACCTGTGCTGACCCCCCAGCCGTCCCAGACCTGCAGGTGTGTTCACAGCAACCCAGTTCAGCCCCCGCTGCCCCAACACAGGGCTCACCCCCAGAGTCCAAGCTGGTCCTGCGCCGCTGCCCCCCCGCACCGTGGAGCCCGCCTGGGGACATCCCCGTGAGCCCCCGCATCCCCGGGATCCCTGGCGGCTGCTGCCTGGGGGCTGCCTGGCTGTCCTGGGGCCACGGTAGCCAGTCCCCCAAACGGGGGGCCAGGAGCAGCAAAGAGGCATCGTCCAGGGGGGACCCATGCTTCCCTCCTGGCATCCGCGTTTGTGGGGCTCCTTGGCTGCAGCATGTCACCTGAACCTCTGCCTCCACCTGAGCACGGCCTTCGTCCCACGGGAGTCTGGGTCCCAGTTTCTCTCCTGCACGGACACCCATCGCTGGATTCAGGGCCCACCGGGATGCAGGCTGACTCCATATTCATTATTGCAGCTGCAAAAACCCTGCTTTTGCATGAGGTTCCATTCTGAGGTTTAGGTGGACGAAGATTTGGGGGACAATCATTCCCTGTCCGCGGCCTCTGCTAGGTGCTCGCTCCCGGCTGGGAGGACTCCACAGACCCGTCCGCCTTGGCTCAAAGCCACCGCTGCTCACGGGCCAGCCAGGTTCCGAGGACAGGACGGCGGCCCCTGCCCCGTTTGGCAGGCCCCCAGCCCCCGATCTCCCACCAGCAGGGGCCCACCCTTCCAGGGACGCCCTCCCAGTCCTCCGGGGGCCCCTGGCCTTGGCTCCAGGCTCTGCTCCCTTCAGAAAGGAGATAGCGCCTCTCCTACCTAGTGATCCCCCACTACGTGTAGGGTGTGGGCACAGACGCGGGTCTTTCCTGCAACTGGGAGCCATGGGGGGATTGCTGCTGGGCATTTCTTGGGTGTTTGGAGGGCCTGATGGAGGAGTCCTAGGATGCCCAGGTTTGGGGAAGTGACAGGGAAATGGAGCATAGGCCCCGGGCCGGGCGGGTGACTTGCTGTGGGTGGGTCTCTAAGCAGGCAGCCCTGCGCCAGGGCTGTGCAGGGAGCACGCAGGCCTGTGCTGCCTATGGTGTGTGGTTCCCGGTCAGCACGGCCCCTTCCCCGTGTCCCAAGCGCGGCCAGGACACAAGGAATCTGTCTCGCGAGTTCAGTCTACATTTGGACCTCAGTCCCCAGAAACCGACCTCAGGCACAGCCCCAGTTCTGCCCCGAGTCTCTGGGCTCGATGACACTGTTGTCCAGGCTCTAGTCGGGGGGCGGCCCTCCCCCAGCCACTGCTGTCCCATCCCTTCTGACCCAGCACAGTGAGCCTCAGCCCTGCTGGCCAGCCCGGATCCCCAGGGAGAGGCCCCCAGGTGTGGGGACTGCGGCCACAGCGCCCCCTGCTGCTCCTCGGGAAGGGCTGGGGCCGGGCCCTGGGGGAGGGGGTGGGCTGGTGCAGGTGTCGCCCGAGCACCCGAGCACCCGAGGGGGTGCAGTGTGGGTGGAGCCCCCAGGAGGGCCTCTGGGCTCAGTCTCCAGCCCTCCTCGGTGCCCTGCCTGGGCTGGGCCGTGTGGGGGCGCTTCCCCCTGCCCCAGCCCACGAGAACGTCCTGTGTGACCAGAGGAGGGGCTTCAGGAAGGAGGTCATCTGCTAGGCGCCGATGGGACCAGGAGCTCACCCGGCCCGTCTGCGTGAAGGGCAGTTGTCCCAGTAGAGGGCACAGCCTGGAAAGGCCTCAGCCACCAGGAGCTGGCACCCCGGGGTTGGGGGGCCCCACAGACGTCCACACCCTAATCCCCAGGGACTGTGGACACGTCATGTCACATGGCAAAGGGCCCATGCGGCTGTGACCCTGGATTGTCCTGGGGGCCCGGTGTCGTCACAGGGGTCCTGACTGGAGGGAGGGCGGTTAGAGTCAGAGGGGGAGATGGGGCCCTAGAGGCAGGGTCGCTGCTGGCTTCGAAGATGGAACGGAGGCTCCTCGAATCTGGAAAATTCAAGGAAGTGATCTGCCCTGCAGCCCTGGGAGTTGCCGCCCTGCGGGCACCTTGATTTGGGGCTGCTCCAGACCTGTGACATCTGGGACTGCAGGACAATGCCTCGGCGCTGTTCTGAGCCGCTCCGTCCGGGCTCGGCAGCCACAGGGCACTCCAGTCCCGGCTGGAAGCTTCGGCTGGAAGCGGGTGGTGGTGGCCTGCGGGGCCTCCTGGCCCGGCCGGGAGTTTGGCCCTTCCTCCGGCAGCAGGGGACCAAAGCTGCCCGGGCACTCAGCTGCGCCCCCTGTGGCTGGACCAAACCCCAGTGGGACAGTCACCACCCCTGAGGCCCACTCCTCCCTGAGGGCCCTTGATCCCCAGCCCCCCACAGGGTTACTTCTCCATCCCCGCCTCTGCCTCAGGCCCCTGGTCAGTGGAGCTGGGCTGTGGCGGGGGTCCGGGTCCTGCCAGTGGCCCCCTGAGGAGATGTTCACTAGTACCAGCCATGGGAGGACTGTCCACAAATAGCCAGACGCTCCCTGTCTGTTTCTGCCGGCATAATCCCAATGCTTTTTTCTGCCTGACCAAAGACCAAGGAGGAAACCTCAGCCTAGGACAGAACTTTAGATTTGGGGAGACACCAGAGCAGATAAACCTTTAGGATGAGGAACTGGGGTGGTGCAGTGTGGGGTGAGCCTCTGGCCAAAGGGAGCCTGGAGACCAGGGAGGGTGCTACTGCACCAGTCCCAGCAGTCAATGATAGGGCCCCACAAAGCACAGCCTGAAGGAGTAAAGGTGGGAGACAGGCATGAGAAGAACTTAAGAATCAGATCTGAGGTCTCAGTAGGGGTGTGCATGAATTATCCCCATCCTTGCCAGTCCTGAGTCTGAGTCATGTTCAAGAGGAGCCCAGAAGTCCAGCAAGTGGAGGCTGAACTCTGGCTTTTGTTACTGGCAAGGCTGGGTTGCTGGAGACGCGTTTCCCCAGAATTATTCCACACACAAGTCCTGCCAGGTTTAGGTGGCCAGGGCCAGGCCAAGTGACATGGGTGTCCCAAGCCCCCCGCTCCCACTGGGACCCCTGGAGTGGGGCTGGGACTGATGCACTCAGGCTATCAGGCTCGAGCCCCAGCACGTCCCAGCACCTGCTCCCAGCCAGCTCTGGTGTGGGCAGTGTCAGGCCTCACAGAGCTCTATGCCCTCGCTGCCCCTGCCAGCCCCTGCCCTGTTGTCAGGCCTCCGTCCCTGGGAAGAGGCTCTGCTCTTCGGAAGGCGTGGACCCGCTCGTCCCCACGCACTCCATATTGATCTTTCTGGGGAAAATCAATAGCCCCAATATGTCAGCTCTCAGGTGAACCAGCCCTGCCCATTAGCGAGACATTAGACCCCAGAGAGGTTCCTCTGTGTGTTTTGAGATAATGAAGGCTGAAGTGTTGGTTTTTGCCCCGAAGGGGTGGGGGGAGGGGGCTCAGGCCAGAGCCGGCAGCGACCGCAGCCCCCCCCACCTGTCACCCAGCTCCCTGCCAGGGGAGTGGGGGGTCGGGGCTGGGGACGTGGCTGCCTCTGGAGGAGGGCATTGGAAAGGGCTGTGGGTCCAGGCCAGTGTCCCGTGAGGGGCTTGGCTCTGGGCTGCTGGCTGCTGGGAAGCAGGGGGCTCTGTGACGACGTCCTGGGCCCGCCAGGGCAGAGCGCCTCGCACCGGGTGATTTAATACGACAGCAAGCTGGAGGCCGGAACTTGCAGCGAAGGGTGTTGGAAGGTCTTAGTTTGTCATGGGCAGTCATGCAGTGGCCTTTTTTTTTGGGGGGGGGGGTTAATAATCACTTTATTCCATGCACTAGGGACTCGGGAAGGGACTGGGGCTGGGCCGGGGGCAGAGTCTAGGATCTAGGATCTACAATCCTAGATGCAAGGAGGGCAGGGAAAAGGGACAGGAACCAGGGAAATACACTTGGCCTTGGGAGATGCTTATGTCCAACAGATACCCCAGCTATGAGCACCAGGCCAGCTGCCAGAGGCCAGGGGCTCTTGCCCTCTTAAGACTCTACACGACCAGGGCGCCAGGGGCGCTCAGTCAGTTAAGCTTCAGCCCTCTGCCCAGGTCACGATCCTGGAGTCCCGGGCTCGAGTCCCTGAGCCTCCTTGCTCAGCCGGAGTCTGCTTCTCCCTCTCCCGTCCACCCACCACCCCACCCTGCTCCCCCTCACCCCACGTTTGCTCTCTCACTCAGGTAAATAAATCTTAAAAAAAAAAAAAGACTCTACAGGACCTATGTTTTTTGCATAGTGGTTTCACCTACAATGGAGAGCAAGTGGCAGCAGGAATTGAGGACAGAGGAGTAGTCATTTGGACACGTGGATTTGCTTTTTTTTTTTTCTTTTTTAAGATTTATGTATTTCTTGGAGGGAGAGAGCGTGAGCTTGAGAGAGACAGAGCAAGCATGCGTGTGCACAAGCGGGGGGGGGGGGCGGAAGGAGAGAGAGGGAGAGAATCCTCCTGCGGACTTTCCACTGAGCAGCTCCACTCCTAACCTCAGAGTGCTTTGATTTCCATCTCCTCCAGGAAGCCCTCCAGGCTGCACACCAGGATGAGTCTGGCCCATTCTCTCACAGCTTGAGTCCCCTCCTCCAGTCCGCAGCGGTGGGGGGGGTGGGGGGGCTCCTGGGCCTGCCTGTGGGTGAGTTGGTTCAGCAGTGATTTCCAGTGGGGTTCTGAGGTAGACGAGAGGAAAACTCTCCAAAGCTCTGATATACAAAGGAAGTCATTTTAGATTTCTCTGTCAGGATGACTGTACATAAACTTTCTTTAAACCCAAAGCCCGACTTAAGGGCCTGCCACACACGCATTGCATGCCTGCTTCCCGAGTGAGTGGCCTAAGGGAAAACCCTCTTGTCTTTGAGATGTCATCCACACTGCTGCTCCCTGCATTCCTTTAAGTTAAACCTCATAATTCTTGCTTATATGCAAATCTATACTCTTCTGAGCTTTTACAAGATGTAAGGAAGTATCTAACTGTAAAAAATGTTCATTCTCCAGAACTCTTCCCAGTGAAGATCTGTTTCCCGGGCAGCAATCCTAACTTGGGTTTGAATAAAACTTCCCATTTTCTCCTTCTATCAGAGTGTCCTCGCTGGCAGATTTGCATGGACAGGGTGGAACAGGTGGGGTGGGGCCCAGCGGGGAGGACCCGGACACACAGGTGCCTCTGTTGACACAGCAGCTCTGGACACAGTCCCGGGCTGGGAGCGGAGCTGCCGCGGGGCATCGGGCTGGGCTTCCCAAGGTGGGGGGCCTCCCAGATGTTGTTGCGTTGGGAACATCTCCAGCCTGCCACCCTCGCCCTGCGGTCTGGAGAGTCTCTGGAGGGGCGGGGGAGGGGCACAGAACCGCCCGAGTCTGGTGTTTCTCCAGGAAGCAAGTGCAGGAGAGGAGCGCTCCAGAGGCAAAGATGCTGAATTAGGGAGGCAGCACATCACAGTTCACAGGGCTGCCTCGCCATCCGATTTTGTCACCCAGTCACCGGTTCCCCTACACACACACACAACGTCTGTGATGATGCCTGGACACCCTACGTGGTCCTCTGACGGGAAAGATCAGCAAACCAAGGCCAGTTTGCCCTGAGGACAAAAGCTCCAGCCGCTTCCCCACCCGGGAGAGCGGGGAGCCCCGGGACAGGCCGAAGGACACCCACCGCCCTCCAGCCTGACTCGGGAAGGCGGGCGGAAAGGTGCCCCAGGGGAGCAGCGCGCGGGGCCCGGTGCACGTGCGCACGGACTTCCTCTGGCCCGAGGCGCGCAGGCCGGACGCCCGGGAGCGCCGTGCGCGTGCCCTGCGGCGCTGGCTGCGGGGTCGCGGCCCGGAGGCCGAGCCCTGCGCTCACACAGCCGCGCGGCTCCCGGGGCCGCGCCTGCACGGCGGGAAGGGGGCGGGGCGCGTGGGGCCAGGGCGACGATCTCGCTCCCACCGGGCCCCGCACCCAGGCACCTCTCGGAGGCTTCCTCTTAGGGCTGGGGGACAGCTACACTTCCCGGCATGCCCTGCAGCCTGGCGGGGGTAGCTGGCTGCGACGGAAGAGACCGCCTGAGAGCGCGCGTCATTTCCGTCGCGCGACTGGACCCACGTTCTGTAGTCGTGTACGGCGGCCTCGAACGGCGTCCGGCTTCCGGTTTCGCGCGTCGGAAGTGACGGAAACGGGACGCGCCGCGGCGCCGAGCGCGGAGGCCGGGTCGCGATGCGTGGCGTCCTGAGTTCGCCGGCGGCCGGGTGAGCTTGGCGGCCGGAGGGGTCGAGGGCTGGGGCGACGGGCGGGCGCGCTCACAGCTGTCTGTCTTGCAGGGCCGTCCGGACGCTGGGGTTCGTGCGCCGGGCTTCCCGGACCCAGCCGCCGCCCGGGGGCCGGGCTCAGGCCCCGCCCGCGGCCGAGGAGGAGGACGACCCTGACCGTCCCATTCGCTTTTCCTCCAGCAGAGCCCACCCGATCCGCTGGACGGTGCGGCATTCTCTGGGGCAGGAGCAGAGACGGCCCTGGTGGAGGGTGTTGCCCGTCAGCTTCTCCCTCATGGTTCTGGTCCTCTGGTGCTTCTTGAGGCAGGAGACCGGCGCGGACCGGTGGTTGAAACAGGTGTTGATGGAAGAGGAGGCGGAGCCCGACGAGGGTTCGCAGGAGCCTGGAGCTCCGGCTGCCCGCCGGGCGAGGACTTAGCGGGCCGCTCGCGGGGGCTGGCGGCGAGGGGTCAGGCAGCCGCCCGGACGCTTTTGCCACCGCTTGGGCGATTCCGCCGTGGTTACGCGCGTCCGCAGAGGGAAGGACTCGGCGCCCGGGCCACGCTGACCCCCGTGGAAGGCGGGACGGAACGCCATCCTGTCGGAACCGGCTCTCTGCCGGACACTTGACGCTCAACGAATACGTCCAATGGTTTTCAGACGCCCAGGAAAGGGTTCGGTTGCCTTGTGCGCTGTTGGATTCGTGATGTGTCTTTCGGCAACGTGATCGTGTTTCCAAAGCAGTTCTGGTGACACTTGTAATCACCGTGATCTCGTTTGCAGGTCTTCTGTTTTCTGCGACGGACTAACGGGCAGAAAAGTTACACTTCTGATTTGCAAAGTACTGTGGCGCGTAGAAATCGATTTTAGTTTTAGAAACTAATTGACGGTACATTTTAATTTGGCAATCAGAATTAAACCAATCTCCTCCCCGTTTTTGGGTTTCATTTTAAAAAAGGCTGGGGTGAGGGGGAGAGTTTTAGTCCTTGCCAGTTCCTTTGTTTTTCAGTTTTTCCAGAGTAGGAACTGAGGATAGAAATCTAAATGTAAATTGTGGAATTTACAAAGGATACCAGAAATAATGAACGTTCTCAGCTCTACACATTTTTATTTTTAGCAAGGTGACAATATTCTGAGTCGAATAAGACTGGTAAGTATTTCTTTTCACAAATTGCAGACTGTTTTTGGGTATCTAAATGATACGCTCTTCAAGTACTAAGCACGAAACTGCTTCATTTTTAATATAAGATGCACAAAAAAAGATTTTATTTACTTACGCTTCTACTGGGAGGTTTTATCTTGGCATGTCTGTGGTGCCAACGTTACCTGGAGGTTTCTTTCATTCAGGTGTTTGAATGCTGCTGGCTACGCGCTGGTGTACTGGCTTCCAGAAAGGTCTTGGTGCAGGAGTATTCTCAGGGTCCAGCCCACCTGGGTAAATTGGGCTCAGTAGGGAAATAGAACCCATACAAGTATGTTCATTATTTAAAGACAGATCAAGGTTTGGAAAGGTTGACCTAATTGTAGCTCAGGGTACATTGTTATCCCAGCGGGAGCAAAGAACTAAGCCATCCTTTCTCTAACCTGGCATGGTAGTTACCTGTTGAATCGTGAACTATTTTGCTGGAGCAGATTGTTCAAACCTGAACCCTTACTTTTCTCTCAATAGTTCCTGCAGTGAGGGCGAGGTGGGGGCAGCTAATGAAAAGAATTTTTGTTTTAATTAAAATTAATTCTCATATGACAAAAGCAATGCGATTTATCTGGAAAAGTTAGATACTGTAATAAGTAAAAGAAGGGGTGCCTGGGTGGCTCAGTAGGTTAAAGCCTCTGCCTTCGGCTCAGGTCATGATCTCAGGGTCCTGGGATCGAGCCTCACATCGGGCTCTCTGCTCAGCGGGGAGCCTGCTCCCCCCCCCCCCC
>JAQQSY010000681.1:0-14913 GCA_028646535.1 Procyon lotor | reverse complement strand
GAATTATCTTATGGTCTCATGTGTGAAGCATAAGAAAAAACATGGAGGGCATTGTGAGAAGGAAGGGAAGGGGGAATGGGGGGAAATCAGAGGGGGCGATTAACCATGAAAGACTGTAGACTCTGAGCAACAAACTGAGGGTTTTGGAGGGGAGTGGGTGGGGAGTTGGGCAAGCCTGGTGGTGGGTATTGAGGTGGACATGTACTGCATAGAGCACTGGGTGTGGTGCATGAACAATTAATCTTGTAACACTGAAAAAATAAAATAAACATATTTGGGAAAAAAAGAAAAGTTAAGAAAAAATAAACATAAAATGCAGAGTCTCAGAATATCTGTAGAGTTTAATTGGTTTGAGAGAGAAGAAAAAAATCTAAATTATACATTTATCAGACACCTGTTGCACAGTGCTAGTCGACAAACACCACTAATTTCTAAGTATTTTATATAGTATCTTTGATGTTTTGCCTCCCATGTTAGGAAAGGTCATCATTTACTGTGAGAACTAATTTTTGCATTCATAGGTTTGAAAAGACAATTCCCAGGCCATAGAGCTTACCTAAAATGATTTTTCTTTATAAAAAGTTTCTCTAGATATACTTAGTGCAAATTGGTCATAACTCCTTTAAGTCTTAGGAATTAAGACTGTCTGTTGAAGTTTGTTACCCACCAATTAAACAGCCATTTTCAGCAAGCTTTAAAGAAACTCCTCTAAAAAGGTACCATTCTTACTATTTGGATTTTTCTGAGTTTTTACTATCTTCCTAATTCAGTGATTCTCTTATTTTAATGTGGATAAAAACCATCTGGGTAGTCAAGAGAAAGGGCACAAAAACATGATAAAAATGTAGATTCTGCCTCATCCCTACATTTGCTCAGAAATCTACATTTTAAGTGAACATACCAGATGATTCCAATGCAGGTAATGCTGCATTTAATTCTCAAATAAAATCAATGATATTGATTCTTTGAAGAGTTATCCGTTCTCAGTGACTGGCTGCATGGCAACAATTTGCTGGTAGCTAGGATCTTTAAAAACACCCTTTTCCCAATATAAAGAATACATGCTGTTTTAGAAAATTTGGAAACTACTGAATAATATGCAGATGGTGAATATCACTTATAATCCTATGGTTACAGGTAACCACTGTTAACTTGATAACATGTTTCTTAATATGAATGTTTTTCTATTTTTTTATAAGAACATACAATATGCCAGGCACTGAATATATGATACACATGTAAGCAGGATGAAAATGTATCTGTTCTCATACACATACACACACACACACGTGTGCATCTGTGTTATAATTTCAATTGATGCTATGTCATCAACAACTCTTAATGTTTACAAAATGTTTCATTGCATAGAGGACTAGAACTTTTAAATCTATTCCAGTGACATTTAGGATGCATAAGAAACATCTTTCTGTATAATAATTCTGGATTATTTTCACATGGATATCTCTTAAAAGTGCAATTTACATAACAGTGTATAGATAACACACAGCAAATGGTTTGTAAAAAAGTGCCGACAGTTTTCACTTGCAGAGGCAATGATCTTTCAGGTTTCATTTCCCTCTGAAGAAAAGCATTTTAATTTTCCAAAATTATAAAGTTTATATTTAAAAAAATATATAATTTATTATATTGACAAGCATTTTATGGTTTTTAAAGTTATTTTTAATAATTTAAACATTAATATTTAATATTTTACATATTATTGGACTTGGTCAATGGCACCACATGGAGTTGTGCCACATGGCAGCTCTGTTGCACCCATTTTTCATTTGTGGGAAATCTTAATGATTTTCTTAGCCACAAGAAAGTATTCTCACACTGTTTTCTTTAATTTTGAATGGCTTCACGACAGATCTGTATATGAATTATTCTTTTAATCTTTCTTTTCGTTTTAATCTTATCCTACTGATACTATAGACAAAAAGGGCTTTATTTTATAAACAGTATGCTTTTGTTCTCTTTGGTCTTTAATTTTTCAACTCTTAGCTTTTAATTTGCAAAGAATATATTTGTTTTAATGTATGAAGTTAGGACCTAAATTAGTTTATCCCCAAAGCTAACCAATATTCTTTAAACCATTTAGTGGCAATACTAATTTATTCTTTCCTCGTCTATGTAGTATATACGATCTTGGCACATATAGGAAAATTTTTTTAGCTAAATATATGTATTTGTTTGTTTAGAATTGTAATTTCACTTTAGAAAGCATGGATCAATAGGACCAATTACTACTGAGTAGCTATATAGGAACATTCCTAAATTCTACACTGAGGGTTGGAGTGACTGAAGTCAATATCCAGCCTTGTGTATGACATTTCCTACAGAAAATGTCAACCATTTAGGTAAACTTAGTCAAAATATAATGTGACCACAGATAACTCTAAGCTGTCACTATCAACTGGTCATTGGAATATTTTGATGTTCCTTTTTATTTAAACTCATAGTTTCTGTGATACATTTGAGCCAATGGTGATTAGATAGACATCTACTCCCTTAACTGAGTATTTACAGGAAGTAAACCAGTGAGAGAATTCACCCCTATTGTAATATATCAGGGAAATAAAACCAATCAGAAGCAAGGTGGCATCAGGGAGCCAAGAGAGCCAGGAGTTGTGGGTGAATTCTGTAAAAGGGCCAAAGCCCTGGGAGGAAGTAAGGATGCTTCAGGATATATCTTCCTTGTTCAAATAATGCTCTGAGAGTTGGTTGAATTAGAATTATTTTCCTGAGAAACAAGACAAACAAATCAAAATGTGGGTTGACCCAGCCAAGATATGGTTCAAAACAGGAAATGCTTATAATTAGAACAGCAACAGCCATACCTGTTCTAATAGTGACTATGAGACTATCATACAATTGGACCAAGAATAAGAAAATGGGAGATGATAATGGGAAGCCAGGCTACATATTCTTCTTTTTTATTATCTTACATTAGCAGTGACAAAATCTGTGTTTTTTGTTGACTAATAAAACCTATTGTTGACAATACTCAATAAAACATGGAGGTGGGAAAAATTGATACAGACTATCTGTAAACTAGTCAATTATTCTATCTTGGTAATTGATTTAAATCTTTTAACCATCTTTTTCTGAGACAATGCAATTATATTCCAGATATCTTTTGGCAAATACACCCTCTTTACTTCATTTTTCATAAGCAGTATTTGCTAGCAACCCAGGAGCTAGAGCAAAGAGAATTTTTATCACTAATTGAGATCTTTTGTTCTATTTTACACAAGCTTTTAAAAGTAGGTGGGCTAGGCTTGTATTTCCAGGTTAATCAACTTCAAAGGTATGTGTTATAAGATGACTTGACCCCAGTGGAATTATTTTTTAAAAAGTACTCCTAGTGACATCCAGCATTGATTTCCTTAATGAATACCTCCCTCCTGAGGATTCTCTGGGCTTACTTCCAGTATACTACTGTTGTTAGACATTTTCTTCTTATCACTGTCACAGTTACCTGGTAGGTGTTTGTTCATAATGCTGTCAAACACCTTGTTCATGCTCTCACTCACTATTCGCTCAGTGCAGAGCCATTCGCTAATCCATGTCAGAGCTAAGTTCCAAATAGTTTGCTCCCCCTGAGGAATCTGTACACTTTCCTTTATTAAACAATAAGAATTATATAATGAATCATGTATTGATTCATGTATCAAACCTGGTTCAGTCATCTGGAGTATCTCGTGTGTTATTTACCAGTCAACTTCAATGCAGTAGAGACCCATCAAGTTCGTTTTTTAAGTTAGCACATCAGGCAAATATTATATAGTCAAATTCATCCTTAAAAAATCTCTTTTCTAGGTTCCACCTCAGAAACTAACCTACCATGGTTCAAAACTCAAACCCAACCCAACCAGCCTCTTTTCCAATGGTGAAAATGATTGCTATTCTACAAATAATAGGCCATGTATTTTTCATATACATTCAGACTCCAAATCCACACTGTACAGTAAAATGCTCTGTCAGAAGCAACTCGAAGTGAGTGGGCCTTTATGACGACCAGGAAAGTAGACACATCTTTCATCCAAACTTATTAGGGGGATTAGTAGTCCTATTTTCTACATGATTCAACTATTTCTGTCCTATGCTCTTCGTTTTCATAGTTCTCCTATAGTTTAATTCACTACAATCAGGTAGACAGTTGAATTAAATAGCATTGTAACCTGTACCTAACTGTGGTCTGTATGTATATCCATATTCCAGTTTTCTTGTCTTTGATCTGTATCCAGTATTTATATAGTTCCTGAATTTCTGATTTTCATTTTCTGAATTGTATATGTCGTATGTGATCAATGCCTGGGTGAAAAGTAGGTAAAGTATACAGAGTATATGGATTTGTATGCAGCTATTCAATATATATTCAATGGACTACATTAAATATCTTTGCTTGGGATGCCTGGGGGGCTCAGTGGGTTAAAGCCTCTGCCTTTGGCTCAGGTCATAATCTCAGGGTCCTGGGATCAAGCCCCGCATCGGGCTCTCCACTCAGCGGGAAGCCTGCTTCACCCTCTCTCTCTGCCTGCCTTTCTGCCTACTTGTAATCTCTCTCTCTGTGTCAAATATGTAAAATCTTTAAAAAACTGTATCTTTGCCTGAAAGTAATATTATATTGCTCAAAAAATTACACATGCTAATTATAAGCAAATGAAAAACAGCCAGAAAATTGGAAGGAAGAGTAAATCATTGGTTTAACCATAACACTTTGATGACTTAGAGTTTCTAGAATTGTTATATTGCATTGATTTTTGAAGAACTATTATGCTAAGGGAATTTTCATACCATCAAAAGCATTTTTGTTTATTAAATGATATCTAGGTTATATTAGGAAATATTTATACATTTCCCACAGAGCAGAGGCATTCTGTACAATTCAGTTTTCATCTCTCAAATAATCTGGACCTTACACAAAACTTTTAATTGACATGCATATTCATTACCCAAGAATGCATAGGTATTAATTTGATATTTTGCAGCATAGTGCATGTGGAAGTGATTCCTTTAATATTCTGACTTCATGGTGGATAAATTTTTATGCTTTTAGTGTGGCTTTGTCATCAGTTCATGTGCAGTAAATGGTCACTGTCTGAATAGTCTCATGGTAGCCGGTGATAGGTCTTCAGGACATATCATTAACTCTTCTCTGGCTATGCAATCAAACATGTAATTTTACTACTAATGGTGCTCCTTAGGCTATAGGGATGTGCAATGGGTATTTTCAAAGTGAAGTTGCTAAGTAACATTAAGAAAATTGCTATGAAAGCAAAGTTAATGATCTCAGTTGGTACCATTTAGTGAAGGCATTTAAGCTAATGGCAGCATCAGACTGAATTTACTGTGAATAGGCAGCTCCTTTTCTGTTTTGTTGGAGACATCTTCATTCTCCAAACAACAGTTAGTGCTTTTGGTCTTTAAATTGCTTAGTAGAATTAACAAATGAATATACCACACTCTTGTGGAGTGGTTATTATTCCCATCTCACTAATAGCATAATAATAACCAAGTAATGAGATTAGATGGGAAAATAAGAAACTCGATAAATTAAGAGAAAAATCCAAAACACTAAAATGTGTTGATATTAGCAAGACAGCATCCTTAGTTCTTCCTTAAATATCATAAACTTATTTGATACAAATACCTAATACACAAGAAATTCTTAAAATATTTTGCTATTTTCCTGGATTTTATGTTTCATTTGATGTTAATACAAAATTAACAAACAACAAGTGGGGGGCTCAGGTTAGCTGACTAGATTAGCTAATGGATCTCTTATACTATGCTATGTGAGAAATGCACACACACAAAAAAAGTCAAATGATTTGTAGATACATCTTTGGGTGACGGAATTGTGAAAAATGGCCACATTATTGGTCATAGTGTCTTCCGCAGCTGGGACCAACACCTGTCTGTTCTGTTCACTATTGGTGAGAGCCAACCTTATGAACAACCCACCCTCTTCTTATGTAAAAAGAAAAGAGGGATCAGTGGGATGATAAATGCAGAATGAAACTAGTCTCACCTCTCCTAAAGGAAGCTATAGTGGGAGGATGTTTTCCTTTCCAAGAAGTATGGGTGATGGGATATTGGGGTCATATAGGGTGCTTAAAGGAATATCTCATAAAATTTGTGGGTGTAAGTTATGAAAATTGACCTCTTGATCTGGGCTAGATGCTTACCAAGTCTTAGAACCATGGACACATTGTGGAGCAACGTTCTTGGGAGAACATTCTGGGAGCATCTGTCCAAATTGTGTTATCCTTGCTTAGACCCTGTCTGCTATTAAGGTGGGGAACAGGGAGTCACTTCACTTACAGGTATCCCCTGAAGTTTAAGGAGATCTTCTAAACAGAGATTAGAGCTCTCCAGTTCTAGAGAATTTTGAGTGCAGGAGTCTTTGGAATTGTGTGTCGAAGTAGGGCTTGAAAATATGGTGGTAAGTTTTTGTTGGGAAGAATATGGAACACCTTCTGGCCTATGTCCCATTTCTTCACAGCATTTGAAAATGGCAAATAAGGGTTTCCTTATGTGGTTTTACAGTTCTAGGGAATGATATGTAAAGAAGTATTGGTCAGTAGAAGGCCAAGAGCTGTGAGTCTTCTAGTTTGTCAAACCTGAGAAGGGCCAAATGGAGATGAGCCCCCTGCAGTACATGAAGGGAGGTATTCAGCAATGCTATACTTGCAGTGAAGGGGATAGTCACATCCCCAATATAAACCACCTCAGGAGAAACAGAACCCCATCAGGTGCAACAAAGAACTCCAACCACTGGCATTGGAGCATTATTCTTCCTCTCTCTCCTGCCTAATTCAACACCAGGGGAGCTAGCTGCTGAGGGATGGGGACAGACAGACCGCACCTCCCGCCCTGACTCCAAGCTGTCAGCACCACCACTCAGGAAGAGCAAGACTTACTCTTTTAAATTAAGTTAGCTTAGACGTCTGTAATGCTAAAGTGTGGTGTCTTCTATGTAGTAAAGAAATTGTTCTCTAAACCCAAAATCAAAGGCAAAGTCATGGAACTTGGCAAGGATGTCATTAAAGTACCTATTACCAATAGTGAAAGGGAGATAGACAGTGTTCACATGAAAAGAATGGTTGGGGAGACTATCAAGGCCTTTCATGTTTGTACCCTAATATTTTGAGACTCTTCACAAAACTGGTTCCATTCTATTTGTGGCAAGTAAGAGACTTTATCAAAAAGGAAATGAAAACTCATGCCCATATATGAAAGGAAAATTTCCAGCAGAATAGCATTAGGAGACTTTCCCTCAAAAGAATAATGGAAATAATACTCTGTTTAGGTTAGATAATGAGTATATTGTGGCTTGAAATGAATGAGAAATAATTGTCTCTACTAAAAAACAGTATTTTGATTTGTACTATCTTCTCTAGAATCTCTCTCTAGAAAAAGGTAAAAGTTTAGCCAATAGAGATTCAGCCTCTATACCTCAAACTGGACTGGAGGAACTATGTCAATAAAGGTTACAACTATGAGGATTAGGGATAAACTGGAGACAGATCTTACACTGATAAGGATCTGTATAGAGAAGGTGAACTGAAAAGAACTATAAAATAGTGTGAGCTCTGCAGTAGGTCAAAAGTAGGATTTGAACCTTATTCATATGTCCTATTCAGACAATGATCTAAGGCTCAGAATGCCTCAGGTCAGGAGCCATGACCTTGAAAGGGAGCCTGTGTAGACCAAGCCAAGAAAGAAGAATGGGAGAAGGAGGATAATTGACTAGTGGGATCATTTAGTCTTTTGTGAAGAAACACAGTAAACTAAACGTTCCCTTTGAGTTCTTGATGAAAACAATGTATGTAAGGTCAGAATCTAGCATTATATATCACCTGTGGGCCAAAAAGTTAATATGTATGAAATTTCAAGACAAACATGACTTTGCCAGTATTAAATTCACTCTTCATTGAGGAAACTGAGGTCCAGTATTGGCATTTAATAATATTTCACACTGGCCATTTCACCTAGGTTATAAGATAGAATCAGGATTCCGAAACTCTTATTCCAATAATTCACCCCTTTGCAATGTACAATGGATTTTAGCAAGGAGATACTGTTTAAGAGAGAGTAATGTGCTTTGAAAGGAAGGGAAAGTGACTTGTTACAGCCAGAATAAGCAATAATAGTGCTTAACAGTTTCTCAGCTGGGGGAAAAAAAAAGCTTGGTCTTGGCTGTGGTCTAATGAAGGATGTGACTTCTGTCTCATTGTTATGAAAGCTCAGATTTGTTTTTCTGCAGAGATGTTGGTTCCCCTGATGACCCAGGTGGCAGTCTTATTGATTTTTATGACTAAATGAGTTGCTGCAGCTTATATGCATAACTAGTCTTAAGTGCTTCCCTGAGTGAAATTGACAGTTCATTTTATTTGGTTTGCACAGAATTCTTGTCCTTTGCTTTACACATCTTATAAGCGATGTGAGAAGAAGTTGATTTTCTACTATTTACATTAGGCAGGCAATATTTATTCTCCAGGGCTGGAGCTGGGCCCCGAAGAAGATGTGGGAGGGTGGATTGATATTTTCTTAGCAGAAATCTTATGCCTTCTCAGGCGAGGGCCCTATAGATAAAATTCTCTCCCTCTCCATTATCTCCCATACGTCTGCCTATTTCTTTAAATATAACTTGCCTTTCATCCAGTCCAATACACAAAGGCTGAACCTTAGAACAAAATGGTTGAAAGACACAAAACAGTAATTGAGAAAGTCAGACTAAAGTATATTTGTTGCTCCTACCAATATTCTAGCATCATCCATCACAGAAGACTTTGAGAATAAAAAGTGCTCATTATACACTTTAAGCCCAGCCTTGCCAAGTGTGTATTTTACACTATTAGGAACTTGAATATGTTAGTGATCTCGAACTTTTGAGTCTTTGGCCCTTCACTCGCTTTAAGCTCACTATTAACATGACTCCCCTCCCTTTCTCAAGTGGCTCCTTTAAAATCAACCCCTTCTTTTCCCTAAACTATTTATTCCAAGTCTTCTCTCTAAAGTCTTCTCATGTCCCATATCTGCACTATCAGTAAATCAGCTTGTCTTAGTGTGGCTATTGTTTTTAATATAGCAGCTTTACTGACATTGTAATTCACCTACCATATCATTCACCCATTTAAAATATCCAATTCAATAGTTCCTAGGGGACTCACAGAATTGTGCAGTATTACCATAACCAATTTTAGAACATTACCATCATTGCCGAAAGAAACCCCATACCTATTAGCAGTCATTCCCCGACTTCCTCCACCTCATCACCCACCCCCAGCTCCTGGTAATCCCTTACCTATAGAGTTGGTAATTCTGGATATTTCAAATAAGTGGAATTTTGTGCCTGGCTTCCTTCACTTAATAGAATGTTTTCAAGTTTCATCTACACTGTAGCATGTGTCAGTAACTCACTCATTCTTAGTGCTAAATAATATCCCTTGGTACGTATGTACACTATTTTGCTTATCCATTCATTATTTGATGGATGTTTGAGTAGTTTCTACTTTTTGGCTATTACAGATAACTTTGCTATGCGCATTCGGTTCAAGTTTTTTGCTTAAACATACGTTTTCACTTTTTTCAGGTATTTATCTAGGAGTGGAATTGCTTCTAGATATGTTCTCATTGCTCAGTTTCTTCTGAATAGCCCATAGTCATCCTTATAGTACCAGTGCTCTGATGGTACTTTTCAATTTCACCATCACTTGGGACCTTCCATGAAGCATTGGACTCATACCTAATTAAATCCTTAAATCTTGACTTAGGTATCACAAAGACACTTCAAACTCAATGTCACACAACCCAACTCATGACGTTTTTCCCAAAACCCTGGTCTTGGGCCAATGCTCTTTCTCAGTAAATAGTACATTTAAGTTAGAATCATTCCTAAAATCTTTACTTCCTGAGTCCAATTAATAACCAGATATATATATAATTCAATTTTCTAAATTTACTCCACACATTTCTACCTTTTCCTGCCTCCACCACAACTCCTCTCTTTTAAACTTCACTTGGATCACAGTAATTATTTTCCAACCCATCTTTCATATTTACTTGAGACTTTATCCAAATTCACTCCACCCTCCTTTAAAAACTCCTGTTAAAAATCACTTCATTTAAGTTGTCGGTAGGATAAAAATTTGAAAATCAGGAACATTCTGTTAAAGAATATCTATTACGTCACTTTGGCCAACTCCTCAGTTTCATCTTCCTCCTCAACCCCTTCTGGAGAGCACAGATGCCTTCCTCCCATTCCTTCCACTTCTTCCAACAGGCTCATTCCTTTCCCTACTTGTGGACTTGTTCAAATAGTCTTTCTCCTGCCATACTCTAGCCACAGAGAGAAACACTACTTTTCATTTCTTCATCTAAAATTCATCTTCCAAAATCTAACCTTGACTACATCGATTCTAGCTTCCAACACACCCAGTACATTCCTTCATAACATTTAAGACTTTTCACAAGATAATATGTGGTTACTATCTGTCTCTGCAGTAAAATGTGCCCTTAAACAAGAAGGGAACCACGGTGGGCTGGGTTACTACATTCTCAGGACCTGCACAGTATCTGACCTGATGAAGGCAACTCAAGAAATACTTTTGAATTAATGAGTCAGTGAGCTTTCAATCCACTTCATTTATAATTTGGTTGGGCTTATAAATCCAAATTACATAATAGGGGCAAATTAGAAATAGTTAGGACCAGAAAAAGTTAAAAAATGAAAACCTTAGTGGATGATGACTATGTGTTAGAATACACCACAAGAGGAAACATATTTAATGTTTTCTAAGAAACAAAGAGCCCAAAGCCCTCTTCCTCCTGTTTAAACCCTCAAATAAAGCTCACTTCAGGCTCCCTCTTTTGGTGCTCTTGCAGAGGTAAACTCTGATGGTCCTTGGTAGGTTTACTTCGTACCTTTTCACCTTGGCACAGCCTGTTTATCTGTAATCTGTTTTCACCCAAGCCCACAGAGTGCCCGTGTCTATGGTTACCACTGTTGATGAGATCAGTCCCGTTTCCTCTACCCTTGATCTTTACTCTTAATTTTACTTCTTATCTCTCCCACGTTTTCCTCATCCACGACACCAACTCATGCAAGAATCTTGTTTTCAAAAATGAATACTAAATAACTACATCCCTAAGTGAACTTTTTAAAAGGCTAAGATGGGATTTGGGCTTTATCAACTGTACATACGGTTTCTGTGATAAAAGTGGAGTTGAAATCATTAAGTAGGTAGCATGCCTGTTTACAGTGTCTGGCCAATTAAATAAACTGGATTTACTCACTTTATTCTAGACTTAGATGGCGATCTGAACTATTTCAACCCAAATTGCTGATAATACTTAAATTGCAGTGTTGCTTGATTGCTAAGTAACATTAAGGAGCTGCAAAGCCAGTACTGGGTATAATATAGGACTTTGAGCTAACTCTAGGTCATAGGGAACAACTAAATTTAGAGCCAAGAGATTAGGATTTAATCAAGGCTCAACCACCCACCAGGTCCAATCTGACTCCAGACAAGTCACTCAAATTTTCTGTGACTGAACTGTCTCTGTTTATAAGACGGGAAAAGAAATACCTATTTCACTTGGTAGCTTTGATAACTTAATTTGATAATATAGCTAAAGCATTTGGGCCTTAATAAATTCACCACCCTTGTTAGTGTAATGCAAATCAGATTTTGAATTTTACATTTATCTGACAATAGTGTATCCACTAATGGAGATACTTCACCAATGTTTAAATTTTAATTTGGAGAAGACTTTAGCAGAATAATGCATTAATAAGTTGAGATCTGTATATTGATATGTATTTATCTGTAAACATGTAGCTATACACTGATGCGTATTTATCTACATACATTAATTATGAATTTTGGTAGGCAAGTGAAATATTACTAAGTTATTTAATGCAAGTGTCAGCAAACTTGTTCTGTAAAGGACCAGATAGTAATTATTTTAGGCTTTGCAGATCATATGGTCTCTCTTTCTCAACTATTCAACTCTTATAGTGCAAATGCAGCTATAAAAAAATACTTAAACCAATAAGCACGGCTGTGTTTTAGTAAGTTTACTTATACACAGGAATTTTAAATTCACATGTCATGAAATCTTCTGAAGTTTTTCAACCATTTAAAAATGTTAAAAAAACAAAAAACAGAACTTAGCTCACAGGCCTTCTAAACACAGGTGGCAGGACTGACGCACCCCACAGGTGGTGGTTGCCCACTGGGCACACCGTATGACTTGTTGAATTATTATGTTCACTTTTCATTGATCCTCTAATCTACAAAATACATAAATTCAGTAAGTACAGTGTTGTTTTATTTTCTAATGTATTCCAAATGCCTGAACAGTGACTAGCATAAGTTAGATAATAAATATTTGTTAAATAAATGAAATGATCTTTTTCCTCCCAAAGTCTTTATGGTAGAAGTTTCTAGCAATACAAATTTGTACATGCTCTTTGACATGCTCCCACAGGCATAGAGGGTTGAAGATTTTAAAAAGGTGAATTTTGACTTAATGACTATTACTTCTGAGGTAACATTATAACTTAACTATGGTGTCAAAAAATATATATGTTAAAGGCTACTAAACTTTTCACATATGTGTATAGAAAGTGTGTAGTTATATACAGAAATATATGTGTGTACACACACGACTACATTATGAACATATACAAGTTCTATCTTGACAGCAATACTTTACAGAGCTAACTTACATATGGGTTTATATAAATTGTTATACAAGTATAAATTTTCTTTGAGTATGGTACTTAAACAGATGTTTAATCAGGGCAGCTAAGTGATAATGACACTAATTAATCACAAGATGAAAACACATTCACCTTAGAAAAACCAACACTATTAAACTCTAAAAGATTAATTGGCTTTAAAAAAAAAAACACATTGTAACATAATTATCTTAGGACAAGTTCAAATGTTCTGTTGAATCTGTTTGTACTCAGTAAGCATGAAGACCAAACCATTCACCATAAATCATAATCCACATTGGTAATGAAAAGGAAAAGAAGCATGTTTTTACATAATATTTACATAGCATAATTTCTCAGAAAAAAATTCTAAAATAGATCTGGGTAGTTAACCTTTGAACTTTTACATATAAAACTGTAAACATTTTATAATGGATATTCTATACTGTAGGTCAATTAATCATATATAATTCTATGGAAAACATAGTAGTTTCCCTATCTCAAGTAATTTTTAGTAGGCCAAAATGGACTATATTCAGTTATCAGATTTATATTACATCTTCAATAAAATGAAAACTAGAGAAAATGAACATAGCTCCTAAAATTGTTATACAATGGAGTTACTGCTACGAGATTTAAATAGTATTTGCCAAAATCATAATTTAGAAGTTGCAAATGTATTGTCATAGTTGAATGCTTGAGAAGAACAATTTAATCCACTTGTAAACTCAAGTTAATTAAAACAGTTTTTATGTTATATTCAACAAAAGTCTCGCTAGCATCTTGGCACTTGTGCATCAAAACCATTCTCAATCACCGTCTCTGCATATTCCCATTATCACTGCCAGAAAGCTTAGAAAACTCAGTACTTGTTTCTCCTTTGAACTGGAAAAGGGCATTAAGCTTAATGCATAAAATAACAAGGGCCACTTTGTACAACACTTTGAACATATTTAAACGTGCCATCTAGTTTCCACTCTGGTAGTGAATGTCATCACCAAAGCAGTGAACGGGCAGAGGCAAGAGTCGTACCTGGCATAGTGAACAGCCCCTGTGTAGCAGGTGAGGGACTAAAGTAATTAATAGATTACCCTCTCACCCTCAATGTGAACATTTAGGTGTCAACTGCATGCTACAAAAATCCTTCCACATTGTTACTCTGTAACTTTGATTCATTGGTGCTTAGTTTGGTCCCAGGGACATAATAAAAAATTCTGTAAAATCAACAAATTAACAAATATTTACTGTAACATATTCAAATAATATGAAATATATTGAGTAAATTGGGATAAAGCCTCCCTAAAATGCACAATCACATGCACACATACATCTTATTTCTTTATGAATATGAGTGTGAGTTGTAGATAGTCTCTTGTCTTTTTTACCTCCTTGACTTCATCTATTGGAAAGTGATCTACACCACTATTTATGTTTCTCTGTTCCATTCCTTTTAAAGGCTGAGCATACATACATAATAATTTCTTCAATTTCAGTCTTATTTATGGAACTTAATTTTCCCTTTCCATTTCCAGTAGGATATAGAATTCTGCAGTTAACATTTTGAGCATATATCCTGGTAATAATTTGTGACTATAACTCTAGGATAAATTTCCAGAGAAAAATCCTGGGTCAAGGGGGATACAGACATCAAATTTGAAAATAGAGCTAAATGCTCCTTCAAAATGGTTTTACCTTTAGAGTATGATTGGTTCTGTTTTTTGTATCCTCATGTACAATAAATATTATCAGTCTTTCTGATGATGGTAAAGTATATAGACTAAAAGAACCATTATTGCTTAATTATATTTCTTCGATTGTGAGAACGAGCACCTTTTCTAACACTTTTTGGAAATACTTATAATTCTTGCTATCTGATCTCTGTGTTCTTACTCTTTGTTCATTTGTTACTGGGTATCTTTCTCTAATTGTTATATAAATAAGCAATGACCCTATGCCTATTACATTTGTTAAAAACATTTTTTCTAATTGTCATTTGTATCTTTAATGTCAAATTTTAACATTGAATAATATTTAATTTTGGTTTGTCAATATGTAAATCTTTGCATTATGGTGTTTGGGTTTGATTCTGACTTGGAACAGTCTTTAATATTATAAATTTTTTTCACTATTTATTACGTCTAAACAAGTTAGATGTTAGCTCTTGGCTTCATTTAAAA
>JAQQSY010000680.1:0-14914 GCA_028646535.1 Procyon lotor | reverse complement strand
AGAATTAGAAGTTCATATATAAAAGGCAGCACTTTTCTTTGAATTCCTTTATCAATTTGTCTTTCTTAAGACACAGTACACTCTGCAGTGGAATTTTATTTTGCATGTATTATTTCCCTTACTAGTAAAGTGTAGGTGTTTGAGACATACATTTCAACTCCTTGTCCCTCCATCAGAATATTTTGTTACACCCTTAACAACTGATTATCTGCCCCTCCTCCAACACTTCCAACCATGAACTATCTTACCTCACAACCTGTTTTACACGAGACAGGTTTCTTCCTTTTATTCAGCGGAAACTCCTTTATTGACACAGTCATATAATAGTGTAGTTCAAGAAGAATACATTTTTTTCTAGTTCATTTCATTTTTGCACGGACATTTTCTTCACTTTTTAAAAAAATCCTGTTCAATATCAATGTTTTCAATATTGATATATATATATATATATATTTAATACTTTCAATATCAATGTTTTCTTGAGTATTAGATTGGAGAAACATTTAAGCATATTGCACTTGCCCATTAAGTCATTTTTTCACAATTATTTTACTATAATTTTGAAATGAAAAAAATTTTGTTTAAGGTAAACTCTACTCCCAGTGTGCGATTGGACTCATGACCCCAAGATCAAGAGTTGCATGCTCTACTGACTGAGCCAGCCAGGTGCTCCTATTTTACTATAATTTTGAATCAAAGTTATATTCAAGATTTCTTCCTTAGTTTCTTACTTTTCTTTGTGAAATTTTGAAATGTTATATAATTAATAATTTAATTAATGTATTATTTATTATTTGGTTGCAAAGATAATGACCATACCTCTCATACCAATCTCTGGAGACTTGGGTAAACCAATTGTAGAACTCTCAGGACTAGTCAAACAAATTTTTCATGCATATCTTTTGAGAGTTTTTGATACTACACATAGAGAATCTTAATTGTGGGTCTAGGATCAAAAAGGTCCACGAATCCCCTAGAATTAAATGTAAAATTGTGGTTTTGCCCTTATGAGCTGATTTTAGGGAGATTTCAGAGACTTTTTTCAGGCTTTTAGAGAGTTCTGCAAATTCCCCTCCCCCAAATGTTAAGAACCTTATCCCTAGAAAGTTATGAGAGCATTTATGGCTTTGTTAGGGCTGTCAGAACAAATACCACAGATAGGGTGGCTTAAATAACAAAAATGGATTTACAATTCTGGAGGCTAAAAGTCTGGGATCGAGGTGTCAGCAGGGTTGGTCTCTTCTCCTTGGCTTATTGATGGCTATCTTCTCCCAATGTCTTCACATGTTCTTCCATCTGTACATATCTGTGTCCCAATCTCCTTTTCTTATAAGGACACTAGTCATACTGGAGTAGGGTTCACACTTAGGACTTCCTATTAAATTAATTATCTCTTTAAAGACTATCTCTAAAGACAGTAAATACCTTCTAGGTATTGGGGGTTAGGACTTCAACATATAAATTTGGGGAGATTATAGTTCAGTCCTCAACAGAGTACTTGCTTAAAAATTAAAAATTGAAAACTGCATTCAGTTCACTCTAGAATAAGTTTTCTCTTGTCGGATTCTGCTTGTACAATAGTTACTAGCCTGCAGCTCATGCACAATTTTTTTTTTTCAAACTGGCTGCTTTTGTGTGAGCTTTCTGGATCACTGGAGCCTGAATCAATCAGCTGGCGATATTTATTGAGCACCCACTGTGTGCAAAAGTCTGTAGAGCTCTACAAGCTCTAAGCTCATAGACTTAGAGTGTTGATTGTGCCTGCCAGCCAGGGTCAGGTTGCCTTGTGAAGCAACCCTGGCATTTGCTTTGTACTGCAAAAGGGAAGTATGTACTGTGTATTTTAAGCCCTGAAATTTAAAGATCCTTATCACGGAAAGGAAATTTCCAGCAGTGTATTTCCTCCATTTTTTCTGTAACCTTAGGGTACAGACACTGATGGTGTCTGTAAGCTGGAAGTGATTAGATTTTGGAAAGTTTTCTTAAAATATGCACATGAAAATCCATTCCATTATAAAGTGTATTCACAGTTGTGGTAGAGAGAAACCCTATTACTTTCTAAGCAAATGTAGAGGGTTTATCTCAAGGAGAGAATTGTCTTTATTGGGGAACCTATAGTAATAGAGATCTTTGGTTACCAAGATGAGGCTGTATGGGGTACAGTGGAACATAGATTGTTAAATTTCTCCAGCTAAGAAATAAACAAATTTGGAGGGTTCAGAGCTGAGCAATCTAGGTAGGGGAGAGGAGAGCAGAGGGTTTGGAAGAGGAGAGAGACTGCAGTGTGATAGGAGGTTGGGGCCTGGGAAGACACAATCATTGAAAATTCCTCTAAGTTGGAAATGGTAGAAAGGGAGGCTTAATCCTTAGTTGTAAATTGTTGGTGGTGCTGTGCAATTATGTGATCCTTGTCTGCTCTCTCCAAATTCTGTGGAATCTCTTGCAGGCACAGTTTTGAGTCTTTGGTTGCTGAGAGACAAGGGTGAGGCCAGATGGAGTGAGAAAAAGGAGAGAAACATAGTAAGGAAATTAACACATGGATCTACCTAAGCTAAGGAATAATATTACTAATAATGTTGAGTTTGCCTTTGCAACATTTTACTAAAGCAAGCAGCAGATTCCCCCAAATTGAGAATCCTACTTTATTTCATTTTTATTACCCAAGTCATAAGCTTTTGCTTGGTCTTTGGAGCTTCTCCTGGGGCAGTTAGCAGCCAGAAACCATTGGATATGGATGGTGACAACAGCCGCGGCAGGGGTAACAGGATCATACTTGTTAGGCATGGGTGAGTAAAGATTCCTAATTTGTCTTTAGCTTGGTCCAGTTGTGCAAAGTTAAGGGCTATTTATCTTATTGAGGTGGTGCATTTCACATTTCACATCTGTCCTTCTGATTCTGAATATGCACACACAAAGTTACTAATGTTGGAAAGGGCAAAACCTGGTGCCTCTTTCTGCCAATTGCCTAAACTCATCTTTCTAAGAGTCCTTTTATGGTCAGATTGGAGTCTTAAATCCCTATCTCATTCTCCATTCACAGACTCCTTTTTAAAGGATTGATAAGAGTCTTCAGCTTAGAAATATGAATATGAGACCCAAAAGCTCACTGTATGTGCCAGGGTCTTGGCAGGAAAGAAATGCTACACACAAACTGGGTAACTGAACAGAGTTAATGAAAGGACAATATATAAAGCTGTGGGCAGGGCTAAAAGGGACAAGGGGAGACAGTGGCTCATGAACTTCCTGAGAGAGCTGTATAAAGAGGGTCCTATGTCAGGAGGTGGCTTTTGAGAGGCAGACACACACAATCTGGGTGGCCAGCAGGGAGGAATTGGAGCAAGAGAGATTCTGACATCGTAAGTCTCTTGCTCTCTGCTGTCCTGCTGGTGCCTCAGGTTGACTGAACCCAACTGGAAGCTTGCTGCAGTCCACACAAGCCAGCTTCCCAGTGAAGAGATGAGGCTGGAAGAGGATCTGGAGGGGAGATAGAAGAGATCAAACTATGCATAGTTTTCTGTATTTTGAGGGGTGTTGTATTTGGGGAAGACCCGTGCTACTAACTTTAACTTGCTAAATGCCATTTGCTTCAAGAAAGCTTCCTCATAAACCCAGTCAGAAGGAGCTTGCTATCTTTTGAATGTGTCTAGTACTGTGTTTATCCTACTCATTGAATGCAACAGATACTGTCTTGGATTAAATGTGCATAAAAACCTTCCCATATGTGTCCTGCTTATATTTGTTTCTTCCAGAATGCCTTGCACAATGCCTTGCATTCAGCTTTTTCCATTGAAAGTTTTCTGTTTTGTTTTTTGAAGGGGCCAACCTCACAGGGCAGCAGGGAGAATTATTCATGCCTCCTCAAGTATGACAGGTGTTTACCTCATATTTTCACGGTTACTAAGATGGTCTCCACTCTGCCTGGATGGTAATGACAGCATTTTCAGCACGATCCATGCCACTATCCTTCCATTTCCTATCCAAGTCACAGAGCAGCAAAAGAATCATAAACTTAGATAGCACTGGGATGATTGTTTCTTTGTTCTGAAGTCTCTGGCTGTTTACTTGCCTCCTGCCCTAACAGTTACTCCCAGACTATTTGCATCAGTTCCTTCCTCTGGTCTAGCTCCTTTTTCCTTGTTTCTCTTTACTTCAGGCTCCTTCCCCCTGGTTAACCAAAGCTGCTTGCTGGTTTCTCAGCATGAAGAGCATAATTTGCTTCAGGTCCTTTGCGTGCATCTTATTCAAGGTCTAGAGCATTGTCTTTTTACCTCCCTGGGTTATTAGGAAGTTAGCATTGCCCTGAGGTTGCTGATAAGAATTTTAGCAAAATTGGGAAAAAAAAAACCCCAAAACCCAAAAAACCAAACTACTTAGTTAAGGCATGTTTCCCTAATATTGCATTTGGGTACTTGAATTTTGGAATCTATAGGTAGTATTTTAGATTTTTCCTTTAAAATTTTTCTATCTTCCTAATCGGTTTCTTAGTATAGGCCCTTGCATATTTTGGATCTGGATTATGCTATCAAGCATATTATTTCTCTAATTTCTGTTTATTTGCAAATTTTATAAACAGTCAAATTTTCCTTCCACTGTTAGTGAAAGCATCATGTTATAGATTGAATTTGATCTTTTAAGCAGCACTCATTCATTTAGGTATTAAATTACTCACTTGTAATATTATCCAGATCACATTTCTCCAATTAGCAAGTGTATCATTAGAAACTTCAAATGCCTTGCTGCAGTCCAGATATAACATTCTATGCCAATCTGGCTATGAGAAAAAATATTAGGTTAACTTGCATGATTTATTCTTCAAAGGCCAGGCTGGTTCCTAGTCATTCACACTTGCAAATGTTTACGTACCTTTTTAATGATTTGTTCAAGATTTTGTTGTTGTTGTTGTTTTTGTGGTTGTTGTTATTTTTTTGTTTTGCCAGTGGTTGAAATAAATTTTGGAAGTCTGTAGTTTTCGGAAAATATATTTGGAAAATGAAACATTTGCTTTCTCATCCTCAGTCTTCTACTATCTCTTTTATTCAGTATAATGTCTCAAATGCTGACATTTGTTCTGCATTGATTGCAAATCCTTTTAGTATTCAGGGATAAAATTCATCCTGGTTAGGCCCCTCTGAATTAAAACAAACAAAAACCAACTAACCTGAAAGAAGTTCTTCAGCTCTCAGTGTCACCAATTTTGGATTTTAATCCTTTAAAAAAATTATGTAATGATTGAAATTGCTCCCTGTTAGGCTTAACAGTAGTTGATAAGTTAAGAAGAAAAAGTGGACGCTATCTAACATCCACAGTGAGGGAACAGTAGCTAGCGAATTTATGCACTATACTTAAATCTAGTTCTGAATTTAAAATTCTAATTATTTAAAGATTCTTTTATTTACAAGGATGAAAACAGAAATAAATTCATTTTCAAGAAAATGCTTGAAAAAAGGCTTTCCTCTTCCCCATGTCCTCACCAACATTTGTTTGTCTTTTTGATAATAGTCAATCTGACAGGTGCAAAGTGATATTTCATGGCGGTTTTAATTTGAATTTGTCTGATGATTGATATTCAAAATACTTTCATGTACTTGTTGGCTATCTCTGTTTCTTCTTTGGGAAAATATCTATGCAGATCTGCCCAATTTTTAATCTGATTTTTTGTATTTTTTGCTATTGAGTGGTATGACTTCCTTGTACATTTTGAATGTTAACCCTTGTGTGACTTGCAAATATTTTCTCCCATTCAGTAGGTTGTCATTTTATTTTGTTGATGGTTTCCTTTGGTGTGTAGAAGATTAGTTTGATGTAGTCCCATCTGTTTATTTATTTATTTTTTTTTATTTTTTTATTTTTTAAAGATTTTATTTATTTGACAGAGAGAAACACAGCGAGAGAGGGAACACAAGCAGAGGGAATGGTAGCGGGAGAAGCAGGCTTCCTGCCGAGCAGAGAGCCCGATGCGGGGCTCGATCCCAGGACCCCGGGATCTGACCTGGGCCGAAGGCAGACGCTTAACGACTGAGCCACCCAGGCGCCCCCCATACGTTTATTTTTGTTTTCATTGCCTTTGATTTTGGTGTCAGACTCAGAAAATCATGACCAAGAGCCATGTCAAGGAGCTTACTGCCTGTGTTTTCTTCTAAGAGTTTTATGGTTTCAGGTCTTAAGTACATTCAAGTATTTAATCTATTCTGAGTTAATTTTTGTATATGCTGCAAGATGATGGTCCAGTTTGATTCACATGTTACTGTCCAATCTTCCCAGCACCACTTACTGATGAGACTCATTTTCCCCATTATATTCTTGAGTCCCTGGTCATAAATTAACTGTGCATAAATGTGTGGATTTATTTCTGGGCTATCTGTTCTGTTCCATTGATCTGTGTGTCGGTTTTTATGCCAATATCATACTGTTTTAATTACTATATATTACTAATACTATAGTAATAGAGTTTGTAATCAGGGAGCATGTTGCCTTCAGCTCTGTTCTTCTTTCTCAAGATTGATTTGGCTATTTGGGGTCTCTTGTATGTTTTTAAAAATATTTTCTACCAATTTTTGTGTGAAGGCTTTTCTCTTTAAAGCAAAGATGGTTGCAAAATGAGAGACCTAATTTTCTCTATTATTTGTTAGCAATGTATTGTAGATGATAGATGGTCCCAAGTAGTGAACTTCTTGCTTCTTTGCTTTGTTCTGATTATATTATTTTCTCTCTACACCCCCCCAAAACAATAAACCAAAAATTCCCACAAAAAACCTAGCCAAAATAAAAATTAATAAACAAAACCAAATTAAAAACAATCTCGTTCAGTTGGAATGTTTGGTCCTAGGGAGTGAAGAACCTGGGGGCAGGGCAGGCTGGTTATAACATGACTTTTGAGGTTCCCATGGCACTTAGCTATTCTTTCCATGTTTATTCTGTTCTTTTTATGTTTTTGCAGCTTTAAAATGCATTCAGATGACTTTAAAGTGTACTAATAATATTATTCTTTTGTGGATTAAGAATAAAACTGTCGCTGTCCCAGGAGCTTGGACTTGTAGAGTTAATAGCAAGCATTAGCAGAGAGGTGTTCTCTCTAGTCTATTTATCCAGTATCAGTTTGATTTGATAATCTCACCATAGTATCATTACTGGTCATAAAATTAACCACTTCTTTTTTAATTTTACCCTTCAACATTCATCTTTCTTGTTTTCCTCTTAGTTCAACACCGTAAAATTTTTTTTTTTTAAGATTTTATTTATTTGACAGCGAGCAACACAGCGAGAGAGGGAACACAAGCAGAGGGAATGGTAGTGGGAGAAGCAGGCTACCTGCCAAGCAAGGAGCCCGATGCGGGGCTCGATCCCAGGACGCTGGGATCATGACCTGAGCTGAAGGCAGACACTTAATGTCTGAGCCACCCAGGCACCCCAACACCATAAAATTTTTAAGTCTTAAAGTCTTTGGACTGTAACACCTAAGGCATTTAGCATGAAGAAAAAAAAAGGTGTGCATACTAAACTTATATTATGGTGCTTCATTTCTGTGTTGTTGTTTTGTGTGTTCTAAGTTTGGATCTTTGATCCAATTAGCTGACTTTTTGTAAGCTATGACCCCGATAGGGTAAGCCAGTAGAGCTGGGCACTCATTACAGATGGTAAAATGCAGGTGCTGAATAGCTGGTTTTGCTCAGTGATTACACCGCATGATATATACAGTTACTAGAAATTTCACTTTTTCTTATCGAGCTGAAGACTGAGAAACAATTTAATAATGTTTTCAACTGTAAGAAAATCTTTATTGTCCATTTTCTTCTGAAGAAAATAAAAAGGAATTGGTATTTAACTGCAACGAGAGTTATTAAATATTACAAGGAAATTCTACCTACTTTTGGGGAAGTCAGGTGGTGAGAAAGAAGGTAAAAATGGGGTCACTAAGAGATGGTATTTGGGGTGGGAAATTATAATTTTCATAGGGGCATTCCCAATAGGATGGATTGAAATAAGTTTAGATTATATTCTCTCTGGGAATTCAAAGACGATATTGGAGACAGACTAGACAACAAACAGTATTTAAGATCTTGATTAATATTAGAATTTTATGATTGAGTAGTATTTCAACTATTCAGTTTCAAGTCTATCTTACAAATATTGCATTTTTTTGTTATTAAACCAAAGCATCATGTATATATCGAACACTAATATGCTGAAGGCTCTTAGTTTGGGTATAATTTGTATATTGCTAAATTGAGGCATTGGTGCTTAACACATAAGCATTGGTTTAGTTGTGATTTTTCTAAGGTTGAAGGTGATTTAGGCTTTTTGCTTCTTTTTCACATTTATTGTATCTGTCCCTTATGTAAAGTCCATAGGTGGCTAGGGATAAAGATACTTACTCTGAAAACACAGGCTGAATTTTCATGACTCATGGAACTCCTTTCACTCCACTCAAGCTGCCAACTTTCTATTGCCTCGTTATTTTCAAACTCGTAGATGTTTGAGATTACTGCGTGAGGGCTAGGTTCCCTGATCATGCACAGTCTGAAATTCTCCAGGTTATATAGTAATCTCTTAAGTACCACCCTTAAACCCAGACCACAGGAGCCCCTTCTTTGGGTATTGTTATGGGCTGAAATGTGCCCTTCCACTCCTAAATTCATATGTTGAAGTCCTGATCCCCAGTACCTCAGAATATGACTGTATTTGGAGAAAGGGCCTTTAAAGAGGTAATGAATGTAAAATGTGATTAGAGTTGACTCTAATCTAGCCTGACTGGTGTCCTTATAAGAAGAGTAGATTAGGGCACAGAAAACAGAGAGAGAGGGATAACCATGTGAGGACATAGTGAGAGGGTGGTCATCTGCAAGCCAAGAAGAGAGATTTCAGAAGAAACCAACCTTGTGATGCCCTGGTTTTGGACGTCTGGCCTCCAGAATTATGAGAAAATAAATTTATGTTGTTTACCACTCAGTATGCAGTATTTTGTTATGGTAGCCCTGGGAAATTAATGTAGATATTATGACTCATAATGCCCCCTTCTGGTCTTCCTCCTGCCCTCTGCCCCTGTAAGGACTAGGAGTCTGTAGGACCACAGAGATATGCCTGCTTGGGAGGTGGGCCCATCTGGTCCTATGCCTGCCTCTGAACTCTGCTTTGTGGACCCAGACCCTTAAATTCTGTAACTAAATGGCCTGAGTCTACTTTCAGGGCTTAAGGAAGCTCTGACTTTGGTCATTTCTCATGAAGCCAGCCCCGTCCACTTGTGGACACCTGTACCTGTAGACTTGGGCTATAGCTATGTAGAAGGAGTATAGAGGAGCAAGAACAGGCTAGGCATGGAAAAGAAGAGGGGGTAAGCTATGGGTGGGTTGGAGACAGAGAAAGGAGGATCATTTTCTCAGTGCCCCTATGTGCTGGTGTGGAATCTGAGAGTTTGAGGAATCTGAGAGTTAGAAGTTTGAACCTACTTTTCCAGGGTTTGGTCAAGGTATGTTTTTGAAGGTAGTAGGAGAGGATATATTTTATTTACAGTTTTGTTAACTGGACGTGTCATTTTTAGTATTGCATGTTGTGGATCTCTGTTTGTATTCTTATCAAGGTTCCACAGTATGTTAGGGGTAGATCTGATATCATCAATTTGTCTATTGTCATTTCCCCTTTTCCATATTAGAAGCAGTATTTGAAAGCTGGATTTGTGATTGACATCAATGGTTAGTAAAAATTTATTTGATCTTAGTTTGTTCCTAGTTTGAAGACAGATAAGACTTTAGACACTGCAGTCAGAGATAGAGGCAGGAAGGAATCCAGAGAAAGGAGGGAGGAGGGAATGGAGGCAATATTTACATGTCCAGATCTCTGGGTTTAGATCACCTTTTATGAATTTTAACTTTGACAGTTTTGGATTATGATTGCATCAGCTCAGATCCAATTTCATATGAAGTTGGGAGTGTAAGATCCTTATTGGAAGTCTAGCCTGAGGAAGAAACGTGGCAAAATAAGCAGAAGCAGGTGGGGAAAGCCTTCAAAAGATGCTGCTGCTCTGAGACTGTGTAGGGAGAATGGGAGGAAAGAGGAGAGGGTAAGAAGGTCCCAGATTACAGAGCAGTTCTGAGAAATCTCAGCCAGCCCAATAGAAAGCTTGTTCACGGATTACCCAGAGTGGAGTCCTGAATTGGGAAGAAAGGATGAGGCCCTAGTACCCTCCCCCTACCCCCAGCCTCCGTCATTAGTGGGGACTTCTGGGGAGAGCAATGGATCCTGGAAGTGTTATAGCTGGAGGCTAAATAAGTCAAGCAGAGAGAGTCAATTATCATATGGTTTCACTTACGTGTGGAGCATAAGGAAAAACATGGAGGACACTGTGATAAGGAAAGGAAGGGTGAATTGGAGGGAATCGGAGGGGGAGATGAACCATGAGAGAGACTGTGGACTCTGAGCAAAATCTGAGGGTTTTGGAGGGGAGAGGAGTGGGGTGTTGGGTGAGCCTGGTGGTGTGTATTAAGGAGGGCACTATTGCATGGAGCACTGGGTGTGGTACATGAACAATGAATCTTGGAACACTGAAAAAATAAAAGTAATTAGAAAAAATAAAAAAATAAAAAAATAAATTCTCCATCAAAAAAAGATTATCTATCTATCTATCTATCTATCTATCTATCTATCTATCTGAAACATGTGGAAGATATATTAAAAAACAAATATATTTTACTACCCTGCTTTTTTCACTCTCTTCTTTATAGTGTATTTTGTAAACTAGAATTCCTAATTAAATGAATCTACTCCAATCTTTTCCTTCATGGTTAGTGCTTTCTAAATACTGCTTAAGAAATCCTGGCTTTCCTAATGGTCCTGAAGACATCTCTATGTTATCTTCCAAAGGAGTTCTTGTTTTACCTTTCATATTTGGCTATAATCCATCCATAATTATTTTTATATGGGTTTGATAGACGTTAAAAAAATTTTTTTTTCAGTTAGATCTTGATTTGTTACATCATCATTTAGGGAATAGAGTCATATATCTGAATTCTCCATTCTGTGCCTTTGATGCATTTCTCTATCCTTGTACAATACTACAGTTTTTAATTATTATAGCTTTAGAATCATACTTGGTTTCTGGCAATACAAAGGGCTCAGCTTTATGTTTCTTTTGAAAATCTTTTGTTCTTTTCATTCTTTTATGTTGCCATATCAGTTATAGAATCAACTTGTCAGTTTCCACTAAAACAATTGGTGATTTTGATTGATGATTTTGATGTTTTTAACCGATTGCGTAGTGGTGATATATTTGGGGGAAATGACATTCTTCTATTACATAACCATAGGAATATTCTATGGCATATTCTTCCCTTATTTGTTTTATTTCTATATGCCAGCTAACTGAACATAATAAAAAAATAAATAAATTCATTCTCATACATAAAAATAAAGAATGCTCTTCTCATGGCAGGTTCTTGGAGGGAGATCTGAGGGGTGCACTACATAGCTGCTACATTTATTTTGTTCTCATTGCAAATATAATTCATGCTTATCATGAAAAATTTCTCAAATCAAAATGAAAACTAAAAAAAATCAGAAAATAAAAATGTCTCATAATCCCATCCTCTGTGGCTAAGCATTAATAGTTGGTAAATTAGTGTTCTCCACAGAAAGAGAAAAAATAGATTGTGTGTGTGTGTGTGTGTGTGTGTGTGTGTGTGTTATGTGTATGCTTATTTTAAGGAACTAGTTCACTTGATTGTAGAGGCTGAGAAGTCCCACAGTCTACCATCTGCAGGCTGGAAGCCCAGGAAAGCCAGTGGTATAGTTCCAGTCCTGTCAAAAGGCCTGAGAACCAGAGGAGCCAGTAACCCCTGTCTAAATCTGAATACAGGAGAAGAAGATGTCCTAGTTCACGTAGTCAGGTAGAGAGAGAATTCCCTCTTCCTCCACCGTTTTGTTCTATTTTGGCCCTCTTTGGATTGGATGATGCCTACCCATGTTGGAGAGGGCAATTTACTCAGAAAACTGATTCAAATGCTCATCTCATCAAGAAAACCCTCACAGATATACCCAAAAGTAATATCTAATTTAATATGAGCATCCCATTTTCCAGTTGACACATAAAGTTAACCATCATGGTAAATATCTTTAATTACAGGGGATGTTTAAAGAATGAAATTCATATCATATATATTTGCAATCAAAACTTTTTAAATAGGCTTTTTGTATTTTACATGTTTCCACATCATTAAATATTCTTTTCCAGCATAGTTTAATTATTGCACTGTAAGACATTTTATTATAATGCCATACTTTATTAACCCATTTATTTCTTATTTTTGAATATTTAGTTTTCTAGTTATTCCCTATTACTATTAACTATTGGGTATTAATAATATTTCTCATACTATTAACAATACAATGAGCATCACAGTCCACAAAAAAAATCTTTTTTTTAAGATTTTATTTATTTATTTGAGAGAGAGAGTGCTCACACATATATACACACATGAGGGAGGGGCAGAGGGAAAGGGAGGAACAGACTCCCTGCTGAGCAGGGAGCCTGACGTGGAGCTTGATCCCAGGACCCTGGGATCATGACCTGAGGCTAAATCAGGAGTCCAACACTTAACTGACTGAACCACCCAGGTGTCCTAGCAAATGATTTTAAATTTGATTTCAAAGTCTTTATTTTTCCAAGTATAAATTACTCCCCCACTTATCTGTGGCTTTGCTTTCCCTGATTTGTTTTCCCCAGTCAACTGTGGTCTGAAAACAGATGATTGTCCTTCTGATGTGCCATCAGAAGGTCATTAGCAGCCTGATGCTAAGTAACAGTGCCTGTATCATTCACCTCACTTCATCTCATCACATAGGCATTTTATCATTTCACATATCACAACAAGACAAGTGAGTACAGTACAATAAGATATTTTGAGAGAGAGATCATATTTCATATAATTTTCATCACAGTATAGCTGTTTTGTATTTTGTTGTTAAACTCTTTTGTTGTTGTTGTTGTTGTTGTTGTTGTTGTTAAACTCTTGCTGTGACTAACTAATAAATTAAACTTTATATAGGTATGTATGTATAGGAAAAACAGTATATATAGGGTTTGGTACTATCTGCAGTTTTAGGCATCTACTGGGGGTCTTGGAAGTTATCCCCTGATAAGGGAGGACTACTATACACAGAAACAAGAGTTTTTGGGGAGCAAGATGGCAGAGGACTCGGAGGCTGAGATAGCATGGGATCCCAGAAGGTCAGCTAGATAGTTATCAAACCATTCTAAAAGCCTGCAAACTCAACAGGAGATAAAAGAGAGGAAGAACAGCAATTTTAGGAGCAGAAAGTCGATCACTTTCCAGAAGGTAGGACATGTGGAAAAGTGAATCCAAAGCTATGGGAAGAGAGACCACAGGGGCAGGGGCTGGCTCCTGGCAGCCGTAGAGCAGCGGAGCACAAAATTGGAACTATTAGAGTCTGCTTTGCTGAGGGCCATCGCTCCAGGGGCTTAGTGGGGGGTGGGGTGGGGTGGGTGAGTGGATGGGGGTTGTGGTCTCAGGGACAGTGTGGTTTCAGGACCTGTGGGGTCACAGAGGGACTGGGGGTGTCTGAGTGTGGCAGAGCCCCCAGGTGTCGGACCAGGGAAGCCAACAGCAGAGATGGAGCTGTGCAGTGGGCTATCAGCTTGGGCTTATCTTAGACTGTGATCTGAGGCACAGTTGAGCCATTGCTCTGCTCTTCGAGCAGGGACCCCACAAGGGGCAGCTCCAGAGAGACCCCTTCCTTCCTCCACTGGGAGGAGTGGCGTGGGAGCGTGTGGCAGGAATGGGCTGGGTTTGGAGACTCCAAATGGGGCATGCACCAGAGACAGAAACACTCAGTCACAGGCCCAGTGAGCTAGAAGCGTGGCCGGAGACAAGGGAGACAGGAGTGACTGACTGCTTTTCTTTGAGAGTGCACTGAGGAGCAGGGCCCAGAGTGCTTGGCTCTTCTGAGGCCAGGCCGGAGACTGGGAGGCCATCATTTTCATTCCTGTCCTCCAGGGCGGTATAGAAAGTACTCAGGGAACAAAGACTCCCAAGAACAAACCCAAACAAATTGCTTGGCTCGAATCCTGGCAAGGGCGTTGCAATTCCGCCTCGGGCAAAGACATTTGAGAATCACGGCAATGGGCCCCTCCCCCAGAAGATCAGCAAGAATATCCAGCCAAGACCTAGTTAATCAATCAGTGAAAACTGCGGAACTCCAGAGTTAGGAAAAACAAACACAAAAACACCACGTAGAATTCATGGCTTTTTTCACCATGATCCTTCAGTTTTTTAGAGTTGAATTTTTTTAATTTTGTTTTTTTCTTGTTTTATTTTATTTTTCCTCTTTCCTATTTTGGAAGTTTTTTAAACTAGTATCTTATCAATGTCTTTTTAAAAATCTTTTCTAATTTTCACTGTAACATTCATATTTTATCCCCTTGTTGTATTTAACTTTATTTTTTGTATATACATAGGTTTTTCTTTTCTTTAAATTTTGGGATACAATTTCTTCTAATAGATAAAAATATACCCTAAATCTAGAACGTGGCTTGGATCCAGTCTCCAGCCCAATCACATTCTTTCCTATTTTATTCTTTTTTCCCTCTTTTTTCAACCAGTATCTTATCAATCCCTTTTTTTTCTTTTCTTTTTTTTTTTTTAAGATTTTATTTATTTGACAGAGAAAGAGAGATCACAAGCAGGCAGAGAGGCAGGCAGAGAGAGAGGAGGAAGCAGGCTCCCTGCTGAGCAGAGAGCCCGACGTGGGGTTCGATCCCAGGACCCTGGGATCATGACCTGAGCTGAAGGCAGAGGCCTTAACCCACTGAGCCACCCAGGCGCACCTTATCAATCCCTTTTTTAGAATTTTTTTAAATTTTCATCTTTACACTCATATTACATCACTTCATAGTGTTTACCATTAT
>JAQQSY010000679.1:0-14914 GCA_028646535.1 Procyon lotor | reverse complement strand
ATATATATATGTATTTTCAAATGCATATGGAACACTCACCAAATTAGATCATGTTATGGGTCAAAAGGCAAATCTCAGCAAATTTAAAAGAATAAAAATTATACAAAGAATGTTCCCAAACCATAATGAAATTAAATCCAAAATCAATGACAGAAACATTTCTGGAAAATCCTCATATATTCTGAAATTGAATAACATACTTTTAAATAACTCTAAGGTCAGAAGGGAAGCTGCAGGGAAAATGAGAAAATATTTTGAATTTAATGAAAAATAAAATACACAACACATAAATATTTATCACAAGTAAGTATCTGTGGGATCCAGTTACACAAGTGCTTCAAGGAAGATTTCTAGTAGTAAATGCTTATTTTATAAAAGAAGAAAGTTCTTACGTCAATAATCTAATTTTTTGGGGCACCTGGGTGGCTCAGTGGGTTAAAACCTCTGCCTTCGGCTCAGGTCGTGATCCCAGGGTCCTGTGATCGAGCCCCACATCGGGCTCTCTGCTCAGCAGAGAGCCTGCTTCCCCTTCTCTCTGTGCCTGCCTCTCTGCCTACTTGTGATCTCTCTCTCTCTCTGTCAAATAAAGAAATTAAAAAAAAAAAAAGTCTTTGAAATAAAAAAAAATCTTTTTTTTTTTTAAGATTTTATTTATTTGACAGAGGGAGAGAGATCACAAGTAGGCAGAGAGGCAGGCAGAGAGAGAGGGAAGCAGGCTCTCTGCTGAGCAGAGAGCTCGATGTGGGGCTCGATCCCAAGACCCTGAGATCACGACCTGAGCCGAAGGCAGAGGCTTTAACCCACTGAGCCACTCAGGTGCTCCTAAAAAAAAATTTTTAAAAAAAGAGTTTAAAAAAAAATCTAATTTTTTGTTATAAGAAACCGTCCAGAAAAAGAAGAGAAATTTCAAACAAGGAGGACAAAGTAAGAAAACTAGAAGAAAGATTAAACTGAAAACAAAAACCAAAAGAGAAACAATAAAATTAAAATCTGGTTCTTTAAAATGGTCTAGATAACTAATAAATCTCTAGTCTGTTTTTTCTAGTATCAAGTGAAAAAGAGAGAAGACACAATCTAAAGCTATTAGTTATGAAAAAGGAAACATCAGTAGACCCTATACGTGTTAAAAGGGTAATAAGAGAATACAAAAAATAATAGCATGTCCCTAAACTTGACAACATAAATGAACTAGACAAAAACCTTGAAAGATGCAAATTACCAAGTTCACTCAAAAAGAAGTAGATAATTCCAGTAATGCTATATTGATTAAATAAATTGAATTTGTAGTTACAATTTTCCTACAAAGAAATCTCCATGCCTAGGAGTCTTCACTGGGAAGTTCTACTGAACATTTAAAGAAAAAATAATCAGACTCTACCAAAATCTTTTAAAACATAAAAAAGAGAACATTTCACACAACATTTTATAAGGCCAGAATTATCCTGATACCAAAACCAGACAACAATATTATGCGAAAAGAGACATGACATGACAGTAGACCATATTAACATAGAGAAAAAATGCTTCCACATAGTATTAGCAAATTGAATCCAGCAATATATAAAAAGAATAATACCCTTTGACTAAGTACGCTTTACCCCAGGAATGCAAGGCTGGTTCAAGATTCAAAAATCAATGTGATATACTATATTAAAAGACTAAACTAGCAAAACTATATGACTGATTAGATAAAAGGATGACAAATTTTTTTGACAAACCTTTGTATGCTTTCATGATGATAAATTAGGAATAAAATGGAACTTCTTTAACCTAATAAAGGGCAGCTTGCCCTTTATTATAATGAAGCTAATAGCTAACACCAGACCTAATGATAAAATTCTAAATCCTTTGTGATATGACATGACAAGTTGGTCTGCTCACACTTTCCTCTTCAACATCATTCTGGAGGACCTAATTAGGACAACAGGGTAAAAAAGAAATAAAAAGTATACACATGTAATTGTCTCTGTGCACTTATGACATCATTTGCTTGCACAGAAAATTCTAAAGAAGCCACAGGAAAAGTAAGTAGATGTTAACAAATTAGTTTACCAATGGGGCAGGATGTAAGCTCAGTCTGAAAAACCAATCATATTTCTATATACTAGTAATGGAGAGTTAGGAATTGAAATGAAAAAAGTCTCACCTAACACAGCAGCAAAAGAATAGGAAATATTTTGATACAATTATAACAAAATATTATAAAAATCTGCAAACCACTGATGAGAGAAATCAAAGAACACCTAAATAATTGAGAAGATACACAATGTCTATGGTTTGGAAGTGTAAGTAGGGTGATGATGTTAATTCTTCTCAAACTGGGATATATAGTCAACCCAATTTCAAAATTCCAGCAGGATTTTCTAGTAGAAACTGACAAGTTTACCTCAAAATTTACATGGGAAGGTAAATGTACTAGAATAGACACAGATATTTTGAAAAAGTAAAACAAACAAACAAAAAAAGGTGAAGGATTCTTATTACCTGATTTCAATATTTAATATAATGCCACAATAATCAAAACAGCTTTATATTGTAGAGAAGATAGACGCAAACATCATCTGAATAACATAGAGTCCAAACATAGACACACAAAGAGTCATTTCATTTCTAAAAAGGTACAAAGGCAATTCAGGGGAGTGAGGATTCTTCTCCACAAGTGATAATGGGATAATTGGATATGCAAAAAAAAAAAGAAGAAGAAAAAGAAAGAAAGAAAGAAAAGAAGAATCTTACTCTGTATCTCTCATCATGTAATTCATGTACAAAATAATTCAGAACGGATTACAGACCTAAATGTAAAGTTCAAGAGCATAACAATTTTAGAGGAAAGTATAGAAAGAAATCTTTGTGGTCCTGGGTTAGGCAAAGATTTCTTAGGAGAAAAAAAGAAGCACAGTCCATTTTTAAAAAATCAACTAATGGGATTTCAACAAAATCAAGTGGTTTCTGTTCTGTGAAAGACATTGCTAAGAAAATGAAAAAAACAAGCCACAGGCTAGAAGAAAATACTTTCAAATCACATATTTCTACAAAAGACTTGTAGCTAGATTATGCAAAAAATTCTTAGCATTCAAAACATTCAGTAAAAAAGAAAACAACCCAATTTTGTTAAATGGGCAAAACATTTGAACACGCATTTCATTACCCATGTGGATGGCAGGTAGGCACATGTAAAGGAACTTAAAGTCATTATTCATTAGGAGAATACTGAACCACAATGAGATGCAACTATGTTATTCTTAGAATGGCTAAAATAAAGATAAATCAATATTAATAACAAAATCAAGAGCTTGCAAGGATGGGGAATGACTGGAACACCCATACACTGCTGGCAAGAGAGAAAAATGGTATGACCACCTTGTAAGACAGTTTGGTGATTTTGCACAAAATTAAACATATGCTTACCATCCAATCCAGCAATTTGACCTCTAGGTATTCATTCAAGTGAAACGATAACTATGTCCATAAAAACACCTATATGTGAATGTTTATAGTGGTTTTATTTATAATCACTAAAAATTCCAAGCTGCCCAAATGTCCCTGGACTGGAGAATGGATAAACAAATATGGTACACCCCTACCTACCGTGGCATATAGTTCAATAATAAAGAGGTGCTCCCAATACAAGCAGTAACATAAATAAATCTCAATTACATTATGTTAAGTAAAAGAAAACAGACTGAAAACATTGTAATGATTTCACTTATATGACATTCTGGAAAAGGCCAAATTATAGGGCTAGAAAACACATCTCTGTTAGCCAAGAGCAATGCTTGGGGGATGGGCTGACCACAAAGGGCACCTCAGAAGAAGTTTCTACAGTGATGGAACTGTTACATTTTGATTGTGATGGTAGATATACAACTGTAATTATTAGTAAAAACTCACAGGACTCTAGACCAAAAAGGGCAAATTTTATCATATGTAAATTTAAAATATGAATAAAAAATACAATAAAACATACTCTAAACATCAACAACAAAAGAACTTTTAAAAGCAAGACCAAAATGTATGTGTTTCCAAGAGGTGCATTTATTTTTTTTAAAGATTTTATTTATTTATTTGAGAGAGAGAGAATGAGAGAGAGCATGAAAGGGGAGAAGGTCAGAGGGAGAAGCAGACTCCCCGTGGATCTGGGAGCCTGATGCGGGACTCGATCCAGGGACTCCAGGATCATGACCTGAGCCGAAGGCAGTGGCTCAACCAACTGAGCCACCCAGGCACCCCAAGAGGTGCATTTAAATAAAAAGTCACAAACTCAAAGGTAAGAAGATGGTCAAAGATACAGTGGGCAAATACTACGTAGAAGAAAGCTGGTTTGGATATATTAATGGCAGACAAAGACAGGGAATGTCACCAGCAATAAAGATGGCCATTCCCTAATAGTGAAATTAACGAAGTTCAGCAAAAAGACATAAAAAATCTTAAGTGCAAACAGCTAATAACAGAATCTCAAAATAACAAAATAAAAATTTACAGAATGAAGGGAGAATACTCCAGCCCCAAATTGCCAAATACACATTCTTTTCAAGTACCTGTAAAATATTCACCAAGATGGCAATACACGGGGCCATAAAATAAGTCCTAAGCTTAAAAGGACTGAAATCATACAAAATATTCTCTAACTGCAACAGAACTGAAGTAGTAATTAAATATTAAGAAATCTAAAAACTCATATATTTATAAAATTAAGGAGGTTATTTCTAGATAACATGTAAGGCAAAAAGAAAATTATAACATAGACTAGAAGATATTTTTAACTAGAAGACAGTAAAAAGGCAACATTTCAAAATCTGTCTACTATTATCATTCTTAGAGGGAAATTTATAGACTTAAAAATTTATATTAGAAAAGAAAATAGAGATAACGACCTAGGCTTTTACCTTAAGAAATCACACACAAAAGAGCAAATAAAACTGAGAAGATTAAAGTAAATATAAAGAAGAAAATAATAATTGATGAAATAGAAAATGAACAATAAAAATCTCTAAAAAATAAAAAAAAATGGTTCCTTGAAAAAGGCAAAAGACAAACCTTGGAACATTATTTGCAACATATTTTACTACAAATAGTATTTCTTTTTAAAAATGTTTTATTTATTTTAGAGAGAGAGAAACAGCATGACCAGGGGGAGGGGCAGAGAGAGAGGGAGAAAGAATCTTAAGCAGACTCCACATTGAGCTTGGAGCCCCACGCAGGGCTCAATCTCAGGACCCTGAGCTATCAACCTGAGCCGACATCAAGAGCCATCGACTGTGCCACCGAGGCATCCCTATGAATAATATTTCTAAAACATGCAAAAATCTGCAAACACCACTTCTTCTTAAGAGAAATTAAATTAAAATTATAATAAAAACACTTCTCATGTGGATAGGGAAAAAGATCTAAGAGTTTGACAATACTCTCATTGACAAGGCTAAAAAGTAAGAGGTATCACTCTCAGACTTTGCTGGAAGAAATCCACAAAGGTCCAACCTCTATGAGAATTTGGCAATATCTAAGGAAAATTACATATGCACTCATCCTTTAACCCAGCAATGCCACTTCTATGAATTCATCCTCAAGTATTCTGCAAAAAATGTTAAGTTACATATGGGTTCTGCTACTTATTGCAAGATTATGCATAATTAGAGAAGACTGGAAACCACCCAAATGTCAATCAACAGAAGACTGAATAAGCTTCTGTATTTCTATATCCACACAACGGAGTCCTAATAAGCAGCTGTGTAGAAGAATGAGGAAGATCTCACTCCCCAAACTGATGAAGAAATATCTATCTACAGCATATATAATATAAACAACTAGGGGCTGGACAGCATAATAATTGATGAAATAGAAAATGTGAAAAGAAAGGAGAAAACCTGACTACAACTCTCTTTTTTTTCTTTTCTTTTCTTTAAAAAAAATAACAGTGGAAAGTTAAACCAAGAGCTAAAAAAAATGACTCCCAATCAGGACAAGGAGAAAATGGATAGAAAATCAGGGATGGAAGCGACGTGCTTCTGAATTACATCATTTCATGGTTGTGACCTTGATGTCTTATGAGCACATTTTATATAACTAAAATAAATAAATACACAAATAAAAACAAAAGCAATCTTTTTCAAATGAAAAACAAAATCTCTCATTGTGTATGAAACTGTTGGCATTACCGCACAAAGAAAAGAAGTATTTCCACTGACTTTAAAACACAGAATTTTCATACTAATTCCATCTTGGGATCTAGCCTAAAAACAAACAAACAAAAAAGACCACAAAGAATTCTTAAACAACACACAGTCATGCTATTGTTAGCAATAATATCAGTATTGCTATTTCAAAGTAATTTTATGTATATTGTAGCTTAAGCAAATGATTAATACATTAATGTGGCTAGGGACGGAGATTTTCAATCTAAGAGTAAGACAACGTAGCTAATTAAAAATCATGCAATTTTGAATTGGAATCAGAATAATTGGTAGAAGCTCTGGATTTATTTCCTCCTTCTAAACAGATAGATATTTCCTGGCTCTTACTCCTAAAAAGACTTAGAAGATTTTGGCAAAGCCACGGGAATGAATGGTTGTGCCTAGAATGTGGTCTCTAAATAATATCACCCAATAAACAGAACCAAGCCTCCCTGGAAAATAGCTGATTCCAGATCTGAAGCATAAAATGTACAAAATAAGCCCAGAATGTCTTGTTATGCAGAATCCAAGGAAACTATCAAAGACGAATGAGGTCTTGTCATAAACTACACAGGGATCAAACCGAAGGGGCTCCCAGGGGCCAAAGAGGAAAAAGTTGCCTATCAAAATGACTTTAAGTCCACAAAGGATTAAAACACATAAATACGTCTAAGTCCTCAAGTTTGTCATATGTCACCTTAAAAGCCAACTTGTTCATCACTGAAAGCTGCTAAGGCACAGTCATTATTCTAGAAAATGGATACAGTGAAAGAGTCAAGCATTTGTATTGCCTTGATCAGGACAAATTATCTGTTGAGGCAACCAAATCACGAATCATTCGGAGAAGATGGCAGAATCACCATTTTCTAGTTATTTTCCAGTTTTCTGGAGTGATAATGGATCCAGGGATGGATCATAGTGGGTATAAAAGCCCCTGGTGGAGACTGAGGGCTCCTTGATAGGGTCAGGCTGCCAGGTGAACCCAAGGATCAACCTCAGCATCACTAGTGTGAGGGCGCCCTGGCCCTGTGTGCCTCCTGACACAATGTAATAGGAAGAACACAACACTGTCTATAGGATATTTTCACTGAAAAAACTTGATCAGCATCCAATCAGTGTCAACATCTAACCACCAGTTTACAGAAACTACCAGGAAAAGAGAATCTGGTTAACACCCCAGGAAGTAGCTGGTCAAGTCCAAGACATAGGTCAAGTCCAAAATATAGGGCATCCTATAGGACAAATGGCCTCACAGCTCAGGACAATGTGTACAATCTCTTTTACACTTACACAAAAATAACATATTACACTTGGAAACAACTGGTGAATCTTGAATATAGACAGGGGGTAGAGATGATATTTAAGAATTACTCTTAATTTTATAGGGTGTGATAATGGCATTGTGGTTAGAAAGTTTTTTCAAAGTCCTTTTATGTAAGAGATGTACTCTTAACACTCTAAAGTATTTACAGATAAAAAGATATGATGTCAGGGATTCTCTCTGAAACACTAGCAAAATACTACTAATGATTTAATAATCATAAGAAGAACATAGGTCAAATGGACCAAGACTGGTAAAACCTTGTTTTACCAATTGTTGAAGCTGTGTTCTAGGTATATGGGGCTCATTATACCATAATTCCTCATTTTGCATGTTTATGACATTACCATTGGAAAGGCTTAAAAATTAGTCTTCACCAATGAGCATTAAGAGGACAATAAAAGGGCACCTGGGTGGCTCAGTTGGTTAAGTAACCACCTTAGGCTCAGGTCATGATCCTGGAGTCCCAGGATCAAGTCCCATATCGGGCTCCCTGCTCAGCAGGGAGTCTGCTTCTCCCTCTGACCCTTCCCCCACTCATGCTCTCTCTCTCATTTTCTCTCAAATAAATAAAATCTTAAAAAAAAAAAAAAGAGGTAAAAAAAACATATGTGTCAACTTTTTTCTGAGCTCTGGCCCCTTTTACATGTTTTCCCCTCGGTCAATCTGCAAACTATCACTTGTGATAAAGAGAAAGAATGCCAGGGTACTCTCCACTGGGCCATTTTCTTAAGAAGGACGTGGTCGAGAAAGCACCGGGCCTGGCATTCACGGTTCTTTGGATTCTAAGGGTGGAGTGATGAATGCTTATACCTCTTTTAAGTTTCCCTATGGTCCTGTTTTCAAGAAATGTATTTTGGGAAGGTGCTAGAAGAATCTTTCACTGTAGCCAACAAGTCCCTCTTTTCTGTTCTTTTTAACTAAACAGCCAAGAATAGCACCTCTACTTTACAAACCTAGTTGGACAGCTGCTGACTCTCTCCTCTTTGACACATGGCTCTAGGCTAGTACATCCCGCAAAACCTCCTGGCTTCTTAGCTGCACCCAAATATTAATATTTACGTATTCAGTATATATATGCGGCATTCTGGCTATTTAATTTATCTTACCATTATGTCCAAGTCAGCATCTTATAAATATCTCAGACTTCATGACAGACTTCTATCTCACCCAGGCTGTAATGGAAATTACCCTAACAGAGTGGCTCTCAAGATGGGTTTTATGAGATCATTTTGCCAAATACTGATGAATGTTTGGTGAGTTCCTGGTTAAAAGGAGCTCAACAGCTTTGTTCACTATAGGATTTCTCAGAGCCTTTAAAGGGCTGATATGAATTCTGTTTTTTTAAAAAAATATTTTTAAATATTTTATTGATTTATTCATGAGAGACAGAGAGAGAGAGAGAGAGAGAGAGAGAGAGAGAGAGAGGCAGAGGGAGAAGCAGGATCCTTGCAGAGCCTGGAGACCGATGGGGGACTTGATCCCAAGACCCTGGGATCACTACCTGCGCTGAAGGCAGGCTTACTCGACTGAGCCACTCAGGGCCCAAATTCTAACTTTCTAAGAGGAATAAGGGGGCACCTGGGTGGCTCAGCTGGTTAAGGATCTGACTTGATTTCAGCTCAGGTCATGATCTCAGGGTTGTGAGATCAAGCCTCACATCAGGCTCTGCACTGGGCATAGAGCCTGCTTAAGATTCTCTCTCTCTAAAAAATGAAAAAAAAAATAAGAGGAATAAGGAATAAGGAATAACAGAATTTCATACTTGTGAATGCATATTAATATATGCATATGCACATGCCACGTTTCATATCTCTACTCCTATCTGCATACACATCATGTAATTTCGTGCTTGTAGGTGTATATTCATATGTCCATACATCCATACATATTTTTATTTTATTGAATGCCTGTAGATGAATACTTACATGTGTATATGCAGCATTTCATATCATACTTATGAATACATATTCATACATGGGTATATAGCACTTCTCAAACTCATCAGACAAGCATGGCCTCAGGAAACTCAAGCATGAAAAAAATTGTAGTTGAAAAATGGCAACTGGCATGATCACCTTAACAACTTAAGGTATGGGTGGGTAATGATAAAAGGTTTAAAAGAAAATAGACATTCATAGAATTTATATGGATTTTATTCTGACTCTTCTAGGAACCGTGACCAAATTGCTCAACAATAACAGAGTTTGACTGCTTGAGGTTTTCATGTCTACTTGGACAAAAGAGCCCAACTTTTAGAAGCAACTACTTCATTACAGATGTTAGTGAGAGGGAAAGAAGGTCTTCAAAATTAGGCAAAATGAACTCTTACACGGATGCCAAGACTTCTTGGGAGGGTCACTTAACAAGATTACAAGTTCAAGGGCAAAGAGCCCAACTGACCTGATTTTATTTATTTATTTATTTTTAATATTTTATTTATTTATTTGACAGAGAGAGAGAGATCACAAGCAGGCAGAGAGGCAGGCAGAGAGAGAGGGAAGCAGGCTCCCTGCTGAGCAGAGAGCCCGATGCGGGTCTTGATCCCAAGACCCTGAGATCATGACCTGAGCCGAAGGCAGAGGCTTTAACCCACTGAGCCACCCAGGCGCCCCTCAGCTGACCTGACTTTAAATCCCAGGCACTCACCACAGTGTCTGTCACCATGTATGTGCGCAGGGAACAAATTATTACACAAATGAATACATTTAATAAAATATATTTACTTTAATCTAAAAGCAGCAGGGTTGTACTTTAGGTTTTTTTGCTTTAAAAAATATATATGTTTAATGCTAGAGGAAAAAAAAGATGACTTCAGAGGAGGAGAGTGACATCATGGAAGACGATTTAGAAAAAGAAATAAAACATACACAAGAACGAGAGGGGAAACGTCTGCCATGAGACACTAAGCAGTTAATTTTCTCATCCTTTAAAAATCACTGTGGCGGTAATCTGGAGAAATCCATTCCTGTTTACTTTCTTCTCTTTCTAAATTGATGGCAATGACGGACTTCCTGCATCCTGGCTTCTGTTTATAGTTGGGCACACCCTCCTGCAGGGAGGTATTACCTGCTTTCTCCAAGACCCTAGGATACAAGTTTTAAAATTCCTCCTCCCGAAGATACCAGTGATGTCTGGGTGGATTCTTTCTCAGAGCCCAGTTGGTTGAGAACACCTCCGAGATGTTGGTTGGGCATCACTGCAAACAACCTCTGAATCTCTGAGGAGGGTGAAATGCAAATGAAAGTTTTGGTATTACTCCACCCCTGATTTCATCCTCTTTCTCTCTGTCTTAGTGATTTCTGGTCCCTTCTTCGTGTGTGCCAATAAGAAAAAAAGAGAGAGTCGAGCTTTTGGTGATGAAATCCTACTGTATTTATCCTAGGAAATGCTCAGGAAGCCTCCCAGCCTGACTGCGCATCAGCCTCGTCTGGAGAACCTAGCCAAAATACAGATTCTCAGACCCACCTCCCCGAGACTGGGAATCAGTGGGTCAGGATGAGGTCCAAGAACATACATTCCCACAAGCACCCCCAGATGATTCCGACAAGCTTTATCTTCTGTTTGAAAACTACTGCTAAGTATTCCAAAAGAAGAAAGAAAAAGGGGGCATCTGGGTAGCTTAGTCGGTTAAGCATCTGCCTTTGGCTCAGGTCATGATCCCAGTGTCCTGGGATGGTGTCCCACATCAGGCTCCTTGCTCAGCGGGGAGTCTGCTTCTCCCTCTGCCTCCGCCTGCTGCTCTCCCTGCTTGTATCCCACCCACCCCCCGCCACCTTGGCAAATGAATAAATAAAATCTTCTAAAAATAAATCATATGGGATATTCTAATAACATAAAATGGAGATAATCACAATATGGCTCACTGGCTTGTTATGGGGTTAATAGCATAAGCCAAAGGCTTAATGGAAGTGCTCACAGGTCCTGGTGCCCCTTGAAGAACAGTCATTATCACCCTGTCCAATTTTACTTTGAAACCAAGTTCACACCACTGTTTGGAAAGCCCCTGATGAAATTGATGTTACATATTCACAACGAAGTTAGGTGGAGAATTCGAGCTCATGTGCCTTGAGGGTCTCTCTCCTCGGTCTGCTCCATCACTGGAGTGAACATGGTTTGACTTCCCTCCTAGCCCATGAATTACAAGACAGTCTCCTGCACTCACTGCTTCCCATAATATGTAGAGATGGCACATGAGAGCATTTTCAGATTGGTCCTAAACACCCTGACCATTCCACTTTTCCTTTCCTGGCAAGCAGTTTTCAATTATAGGAAATGAGGCTGTGTGCTGTTTGTTTTGCCTCCTTTCTTAAAAGCCAGTTCAATTTCCCAAGCTTGATAGGAACGCATATGAAGGCTGTGTGAAGACACAAGAAGAGATGAAAAGCCCAGCCAGGACGTGGTTAGGATCAATAGCATTAGCATAGTTTATCAGAGACATGGACCGTAGGCTGAAATCAGCATTCTGGAGCACACGGACCTGCTCAGAGAACTCTGAGACTTTAAATACCCTGAGCGCTTTATCCTGTTTTCATCAGGGCTCATTAATCTCAACAATTTTTCATGTTGTTTTAATTTTCCCAATTAGTTGGACTTATAGCCATGTTCACACATTCAGAAAGTGTTTCTGAGGCTCATCTCTCCATGAGCCCCTCCACGAGCCTGTGTAACGTCATTTCGATGTTGCTTATTATTAAGTTGAAATAATTAACTTGGCACCCCACTAGAAGTCATACCTTTTGTTAAATGACTTTAAAAAGTCATCTAAGGAGGTTTGTGAATGATTACTAACAAAAGCATTAAATGTATAAACCTGTCTATCGCTACCGTACTTTTTGTTTTTCTTATGTCTTAGGCTAAATTGCAAACATCCTTCTCTATCACCTTATTATGAGAAATAAAAACTTACAACAAACTGAGTTTCCACTTTCAGTTGGCACCATGTCTTTTTGGAGAAGGTTTTTTTGAAAAATAACTTGTACCTATTATCTGTTCTTTGTAAAAGTTACATCATTTCCCCGAAAACAAGAAAGAGAAAAAGGAATCAAAAGAAAAATAAGCATGTGTATCTGTATTATGTAACTATTATCAAGACATCTTAACAAAGAATGGTTCCAGACTCTTTCACTTCTAGGAATTAATACTAAACGTATCATTACATGGGTACATAGAGTTTTAGGAGTAAAGACATCCATTTAAGATGGCATTGTTTATATAGCAAATATTATAAATAGCTTAAATGGGATTGGTTAAGGAAATTAGTAAACCTACACACTGTATGAGCATTTTAAAAAGTTATACTGCAGTGGGGCGCCTGGGTGGCTCAGTCGTTAAGCGTCTGCCTTCAGCTCAGGTCATGATCCCAGGGTCCTGGGATCGAGCCCCCCATCGGGCTCCCTGCTCGGCAGGAAGCCTGCTTCTCCCTCTACCATTCCCTCTGCTTGTGTTCCCTCTCTTGCTGTGTTTCTTGCTGTCAAATAAATAAAATCTTTAAAAAAAAATTATGCTGCAGAATTATTTAAGAGCAAGGAACTGTGCTCATGGCATTTCAAGTAAAAAAAAGAGCATGTCATAAAATAGTATTTATAATATTGTGCCATTTTTGAAAATCAAAACAAAGAATAATCTGTGGAAAACTTGAATGAAAGCAAATACAACAAAATTCTATTAGTTGTTTTACTCCTGAAGGATAAGCCTATATATACTTCTCTACTATTTCCATAAGGCCATGTATTACTTTTGTAATGAGAAAATAATTATGATGAGCCCTGTTTCTCACATAATGCATAGGATCAATAGTTGATATTATTATTATGTAAGCTTAATATAAGTCTAACATTTTAAGAAAACAACAACAAAAGGAAAACAGAAGTAGGGATCTAATTAGAGAACATATAGAAAGAGAAATAAAAATGGCTTGAAGATACAGAAAATATATTCAGCCTTAGTCATGCATTGAAGAGTTAAGACAACAGTGATAGTCTACTTTTCATCTGCCAGACTGTCAAAGGACACAGCATTTTGATGACACAGTGTGTTGGTAAGAGTATAACTCAGGTAAATCCTCATAAATGCAAGTTGGTTTAACTTCTCCAGAGTGCATTTCTGCAGGATTTATCAAAATTATCAATATGCATACCCTTTGACCCATCAGTTCTTTTAGTCATTTATCATACAAATAAATAAATTACATATTATATGAGAACATTCCTGTCTACTCTGCTTCAAGTAGCCAATGTTTTAGGTCTGATTTGGGTTAAATGAAAATATTCCTCAAAATGGAATCTCAGGTGTTTTTTTTTTCCTTTAATAAGAAGACAAATCTAGGTAATGATATGAAGATAGTTTCAGCAGGTGGAAAAGAAAAGAAGTACAGAATGCACTGTATGCTCTCGTTCCTGTAATAAATGAGCAGTAGAATGCCAAATATGCCTGTGTGTTTGTATTTGCGGAGGACATCCTTGGAGGGGTGCACTAGGACCCAGAAGCAATGGTTATCCTTTAGACAGGTTGCAGGGGGTCACACTGGTGGTGGTAGGAGATTTAATCCTCATTGCATATGTTGGATTACTTACTGTATTTGTGTATCATATTTTATATCGTCACTTATTTATGTGTTCAGTTTATAGTTATTTCAAAAATTATCAGCTATGAAGATGGGGAAGATTTCATTCTCATTGCATATCCTCATGCACTATTTGAATTATTTACTATATTTGTATATCATATTTTGTATAATCATTTATTTATGTATTCAGTTAGTGAGTTAGTAGTTATTTCAAAAATTATCAGCTATGGAGAAGAAGCAATATGACAGAGAAAGATTCCTAAACAAGCTGCCGATTGGGCTTTGTATGGGAATCAGCTGCTTCTCCCTGGGGACCTTAGGCAAGCCCTTTCTCTGGACCATCTTCTCTCTTCTGAAGGAAAATCACGAAGTTCTCTTTCCGCTCGGGGGAATCTGATCTTCCAGTTGTTTCCAAAACACACACGTACTTGTTTTCAAATATCACACAAAATAACAGGTGTCTCAGCTCCTGGAATTACACATACTCCGTCCACTGTTGCTCACTTACAAGTTTATTCTCCTGGGAAAGTTTGTTTCAATCAGCAATTTTCTGAGCACCATTTAATAGGCACAGCCGTAGTTTAAGTGCAAAGAATCCAGGATTTAATAGGACATGTCCCATCCATAGTGAATTCAGGAGAAGACTTCCCAGACATTGAACACCAACTAAATGCCAGGTGTTGAAGGAAGCTCTTTTTCCTTTTAACTGTGCCTTGTAATGTTCACATCAAGCCAAACCCCTGTAGGCTCTATTAGCATCATCATTTCAGAAATGAACAGGTGGCAACTGAGATGGGTAGTTAATTCATTTGCTGGCAACGATCGCCCTGTTAGGAAGGGATGGCATTGAGAATT
>JAQQSY010000678.1:0-14914 GCA_028646535.1 Procyon lotor | reverse complement strand
GGGGTAAATACCTAGTAGTATGATTGCTGGATCAAAGGTAGGATCAAAGGATCTATTTTTAACTCCTTGATGAACCTCTATACAGTTTTCCAGAGTGACTGCACCAGCTTGCATTCCCACCAACAATGTAAAAGGGTTCCCCTTTCTCCACATCCTCACCAACATTTGTTGTTTCCTGTCTTGTTAATTTTAGCTACTCCAGCTGGTGTGAGGTGGTATTGCTTTGACGGTTTTTTTTTTTTTTTTTTTTTTTGCTTTGTGGTTTTGATTTGTATTTCCGTAATGCCAAGTGATGTGGAGCATTTTTTCATGTGTCTTTTGGCCATTTGTACGTCTCCTTTGGAAAGAATGTCTGTGCTTGTCTTCTGCCAATTTCTTGACTTGGTTATTTGGTTTTTGGGTGTTGAGTTTGATAAATTCTTTATATATCTTGGATACTAGCCCTGTATCTGATGTGTCATTTGCAAATATCTTCTCCTATTCTGCAGGTTGCCTTTAGTTGTGTTGATTATTTCCTCTGATGTTCAAATTATCCGTTTGACCAATGGAGCTTTTCAAGGTGACTTCTGTGCCCTCCTTCTGGTATCCTTACAAATTGTCCCAGGGGGTTTGTTTATTTGTTTGTTTAAAATTAAAAAAAATATATGTTGCTTCTCTCCAGCCATCATTCTCAATATTGGTCCCTTAATACTCCTTCACATTTAAAAAATATACCTATACTATTCGATTTATTTTAATTTAAAAAACAAACAAACTAAGCAGTGTAACCATTTCTCCCTCTCTCTCATCCCTCTGCCTCTGGTAACCACCAATCTGTTCTTTGTATCTATGAGATTGATTTTTATTTTAGATTTCACATATAAGACAGATAATAAGGTATTTGTTTTTCTCTAACTTATTTCACTTAGTGTAATGCCTTCAAGGTCCATGGACACCACATGTGATATATACATATATACATGTGTGTATATGTGTGTGTATCCCATATTTTCTTTATCCATTCATCCATGGATGGATAATTAGGTTGCTACCATATCTCAGCTCTTGTGAATAACACCACTATGAACAGGAGTATGCACATATCTTTTAGAGTTCTTGTCTTTGTTTTCCTCAGATAAGTAGTCAGAAGTAAAATTGCTGAATCATATGGTAGTCCTATTTTTAATTTTTGAGGAACATTCCATACTGTTTTTCATAATGACTACACCAATTTTCATTCCCAAAAACAGTGTACAAACGGTATAAAGGGTACCCTTTTCTCTGTATCCTTGCTAACACTTTTTATGTCTTGTCTTTTTAATAATAGCCGTTCTGACAGGTGTGAGATGATATCTCATTGTGATTTTGTTTTGCATTTCCCTGATAATGATGTTGACTATCTTGTCTTGTGTCTATCAGCCATCTGTATGTCTTCTTTGGAAAATGTCCATTCAGATCTGCCATTTTATGATTGGGTTGCTTGCTTTTTTTTGCCATTGGGTTGTAGGAATTCTTTATATATTTTGGATATTAGCTCATCGGATTTGCAAATATTTTCTCCCATTTGGTGGATTTCCTTTTTATTTTTCTGTGAATAGCTTTTTAGTTTGTTGTAATCCCGCTTGTTTATTTTTTATTTTGTTGCTTTTGCTTTGGCATCAGACTCAAAAAATCATCACCAAAACCTATGTCAAAGGAGCTTACCACCTATGTTTTCTTCTAGGAGCTTTAAAATTTCAGGCTTTATTTTCAAATCTTTAACCTATTTGGGTTCATTTTTGTGTATGGTATAATGAAGTGGGTCAGTTTCATTCCTTTTTCATGTGGCTGTCCAATTTTCCTAGCACCATTTATGCTACAGATTAGATTGCCCTATTGTATATTCTTGTCTCTTTTGTTGTAAATTAATTGACTATTTGTGCATAGGTTTATTTCTGGGCTCTCTATTCTGGTCCATTGATTTGTGTGTCTCTTTTAGGCCTATGCAATAGTGTTTTAATTACTATAGCTTTGTAATACAGTTTGAAATCAGGGAGAGTCATACCTTCAGTTTGTTTATCTTTTTCAAGATTGCTTTGGCTATTTGCAATCTTTTTGGTTCCATACAAATTTTAGTATTATTTATTGTATTTTTGTAAAAAATGACCTTGGGGTTATGATAGGGATTGCATTAAATCTGTAGATTGCTTTGGGTATTATGGACATTTGAAATTATGATTCCTTCCAATCCATGAGCATAGAATATCTTTCCATTTATTGGTGTCTCTTCAATTTCTTTCATTAATTTCTTGTAGTTCTCTCTTTTTTTTTTTTCTCTTGTAGTTTTCAATACATAGGTCTTTCACTTCCTTGGCTAAATTTACTCCTAGACATTTTATTCTTTTTGATGCAATTATAAATGAGATTATTTTTTTAATTTCTCTTTCTGATAGTTCGTTATTAGTATATAGAAATGTAACAGATTACTGTATGTATTGATTTTGTATCCTTCAGCTTTAATGAATTCGATTATTAATTCTAACAGTTTTTTGATAGAATCTTTAGGGCTTTCTACATATAATATTCTATTTGCAAATAGTGACAGTTTTACTTCTTCCTTCCAAATTTGGATCTGTTACTTATTTTTAATGTATAATTGCTGTGGCTAGGATTACCAATAGTGTGTTGAATAAAAGTGGTGAGAGTGAACATTCTTATATTGCTGCTGTTCTTAGAGGAAAAGCCTTCAGTTTTTCACCATTGAGTATGATCTTAGCTATGGGCTTGTCATATATAGTCTTTCTCATGTTGCGGTATGTTTTCTCTATACCTGCTTTGTTGAGAGTTTTTAATCATAAATGGATGTTGAATTTTGTTGAAAGCTTTTTCTACATCTATTGAGATGATCATATGATTTTTATCCTTCCTCTTGTTAATGTGGTATATCACATTGATTGGCAAAGGTTGAACCATGCTTGCATTCCTGGAATAAATCCTACTTGATCATGATGTATGATCCTTTTAATTTATTGTTGAATTCATTTAACTAACAATTTGTTGATGATTTTTATATCTGTGCTTATCAAGGATATTGACCTACATTTTCTTTTCTATGGCATCCTTTTCTAGTTTGGGTACCATGGTAAGGTTGGCTTTTTACAATGAGTTTGGAAGAGTTCTCTCTTCTATTTTTGGCAAACTTTGAGAAGGCTAGGTATTAATTTTTGTTTGAATGTTTGGTAGAATTCACCTGTGAGGTTGTTCGATTCTGGGCTTTTGTTTGTTGGGAGATTTTTGTTTTTGTTTTTTTATTATGTTTAGTTAGCCACTGTATAGTACATCTTTAGTTTCTGATATAATGTTCAGTGATTCGTTAGTGAGAAACCAGGAGTCAGATGCTTAACCAGCTGAGCCACCCAGGTACTCCTTAATCTTCATACTAGTTTTATAAGGGATTAACCCACTACCTTTATCTTTACTTTATTTACTCTTCCAATGAGATTTATTCTCTCGTATGTATTTTTGTTAATTAGTACCCTTTTTTTTTTTTAAAGATTTTATTTATTTGACAGAGAGAAACACAGCGAGAGAGGGAACACAAGCAGACGGAATGGTAGCGGGAGAAGCAGGCTTCTGGCTGAGCAGGGAGCCCGAAGCGGGGCTCGATCCCAGGACCCTGGGATCATGACATGGGCCGAAGGCAGATGCTTAACGACTGAGCCACCCAGGCACCCCGTACCCTTTCTTATTAACTTTATTTTATATTAGTGTATTCTTAGTGAATTATAAAAATTATTGATTGTAGCACTTAAAACCATGAAACTGGAGATAATAAATTTGGTAATATAAGTAAGATTTAATAATCTCACTTTATGAGAAATTATCTTTAACATAAAATAATGCCACAGTATTTATAAATGTATCATTTATATATTAGCAAACAGATATCTAGACAGGGTGAAGTTGAGACAAGTGGATATAAGAAGAAGAGAGTTGGGAGGAGCAAAGATAATCATACTATCCTGTAATTTTCTAAATGTCAGGTTATGCTTTGTTGGTCTTGCCTCCTAGTTGATACCAGAGAAGAGATATACCGTTAAATCTGTTAAATCCAGAAGATAGTCTCAGCAGAAATAGTGATCACCCAGGCCACCTCTAGCCTATATAAAACCTGTACAAATTTCATTAAAATGTCCATCAAGTTAGATTTTTAAAAATATACTATATTAATAGAAAACTTGAGGTACAATAAGGCCAATGAATCATGAGACAATTACCATTAAAAAGAAAGTATATCACAATTCCCAGGAGAAGGGGAGCATGCCACACAATGAGGAGGGCCACATGGGAAAGCACAGAGATTGGGTAAGTTTTCATTGTGGTGTTCACTGGAAGGAACTAGTGAATCAGTGTAGGTAGGCTTAGATTGGCTAGTTGGAATGACTTCAACAGGCTCTGTGGCATAGGGGCTGCCCCTAGTTTTCTGGCATCTGGCCCCGAGGTGATTTTGCCTGGAGTACAAGAGCCTTATAAGGAGGTAGTTACAGTTGTGGGCTCTAAATTGGTTGGTTTTGTTACGAAAAGTGTGTTCCCAGGAGTAGGACTCCTCTCAAAAAGAAGGTTAGTCAGTTGGCAGGAGGCAAATGAGGAAGGCAAGAAATCAAAGCAAAGTGTCTGAGGCATGTTATTGGGCTGTCCATAGCTGGTATCCAGGAGATGTATGTAGAGCAGCTGCTAAAGCATAAATTTGTAGAAGCTAGAAACACGGTTAATGTATTAGATGAACCAGAAAGATATATCTCCTGTGCTGTTTACTCTGGTTGGCTCCCCAGACTCATTCTCTGCCTTCCTCTGTCTTTGCTCTGGGCCCTGAGAGGCTGACCTTAATATATTGCATCTTTCTATCCATGTTTCCTTCTGGAATGCAGTTGTACTCAACAACTGCCAAAGATCGAGAGGAGTAAGGGAAAAGAATGAGTCTGGATATTTATTTTATTCTTGTCCCCTTCTGACATTGTCCTACCTCTAATTATAACCTCTATCAAGCAGCACTTCTGCCATCACCAGCTTTTCCCAATCTCTGGTAACATTCACCTTGTCCCTTTATACTTAGGGTTATAAATTACAATGGTATCTAGCCCTGAGTGCTTCCCTATCCCTTAGATTTTTGGCATACTTCTTTAAATGATCTCTTCAATAAACTATCTTTAATTAAACTATGAATATACCATTTTTTTTCCCCTTGCTGATACTCTAAACTGCTGCTACACAATTTTCCTAGTTAGGTATGGCCCTGCCATTCCCAGCATGGTGAAAAGGTGCCCTTTGTACGAATAAAAGGATATCTGCTTCCTTTGTCTAACCCCACATCTGGATGCAGGCTTTGTTAGTAAACACAGTAAGTTAGTAAACACAGACTACATTTTAGCTCCCACTAACCTCGTTGCCTTGTTCTTCTCAAACTAGACAAGAGAATGTACTTACTATGGAAGAATAACAAATAGAGGAGAGAGAAATGGAAAAGTCCCTCCCTGTCACACAAAAGACTTATATGTGTGGTTCTTTTTCTAATACAAGTATACATTAAAAATGTGGCTCTACTTGTAATTCACCATTGTATGTGACTATATTCATTTAGATAGAATAATACCATGGTTCCTAAGCATTAAAACATGGAAGTTATAGATCTTATGTCTATGGTCTCCTGTAACAAAATATTACTGTACATTTTATGTTGATTTATTTTCCACTATAGATGTTATGGACATGTGTATGAGTTTATTTATATATGGAAATACATAAGTTATGTAGAACTTCTTTTTGATGGAAATCCACAGATACATGGATGAGGCCCAACTTTAGTGCCCTGCACTAATATCTGTTGGAAATTAGAGATTTTATAAGGACTGAGAATAATTTGTACAGAGAAATTAGAGCATTTCTGGTAAGGTGGGCATGAAAGAGGAGTGAAAAGTGAAAATGAAGAACAGAGGAACTTACATAGCCAAGGCCATTGTGGTGGTACCCAGCAGGTGGAAGACTGGAGAAGCAGACACACTGGGGCTGGGAAAGGGTTCCAAAATAGTAGTTGATAGGTGACTGCGATTTATTGCTTATCAGTGAATATTTATATTTCTACAGTATATTTCTACTTTCTAACATTAACCATAAATGTAGCCAGGCCTTGGATTTCATCATTCCTCTTCTCTAAGTACATTCTCTTTCTTGATGACCTGAGCAGCAGCATGGTTTTAAATATCATCTATATTCCAACAACTCCAACATTTCTACCTCCACTCCAGTCCTCTCTCCTGAGCTTCAAACTTGCGTATCCAACTGCCTACTGGATAAGTTCGCTTGAATGTCTAATAGACATCTCACATTTAGCATGCCTCTTCCACTCAGACCTTCTCAACCCATAGCCTTTAACTACCTCAGCTGGACACACCACCATCCATTCTCCATTGCTCAAGGCCAAAACCTCAGGACTGCATTTTGTGCTTTTCTCTTTCCTCATATTAAATTAATCGTGAAATCTTGGTGCTTTTACCTTTAAATATATCCATAATCTAATCACTTATTACTAATTTTATTGGTATCACTCTGATCTGAGATATCATTTACCTAGAGATGAAATTACTGAGTCAGGGGCACCTGGGTGGCTCAGTCGTTGGGCAGCTGTCTTCGGCTCAGGTCATGATCCCGGAGTCCTGGGATCGAGCCCCGCATCGGGCTCCCTGCTCTGTGGGAAGCCTGCTTCTCCCACTACCATTCCCTCTGCTTGTGTTCCCTCTCTCGCTGTGTTTCTCTCTGTCAAATAAATAAAATCTTTAAAAAAAAAAAAAGAAATTACTGAGTCATTAGGAATGCATATATTCACCATTAGGTGATGTCAAACTGTTTTCCAGTTTTACATTTCTCCCCTCTTCCAGCAATGTATGAATATTTCCCTTGCTCCATATTTTCCCTGATGGCCTTTTATATTTTAGCCTTGTGAGTGTGTAATTGGTGGTTTTAATTCATACTCCCTGATTGCTGAGATTGAGCATTATTTTATCTCTTTGTTTGCCATTTGTTTAGCTTTTTTTATAAATTTCTTATAATCATATCACTTGTGGAATCTAAGGAAATAAAAATAAATATTTTGTGTGTGTTGTTTTTAAACAAAATTAGTAAGTATAACAAAAAATAAGTTGTGTACATTTCCATTATTGTAGACTTTTGATACATATTCTAAGTTAAATATTAATTTATATATTCCGTTTATTTATAACTTATATGTTTTCAGACAGCATTTGAATCACTAGAGAGTAATTTTACTGTTAACTTTATAGCTTCTCTGTTCAATCACAAAGTCACTTTTCTTTACCTCTTTATATCACAAAACACAGTATATTTTTTTAAAGATTTTATTTATTTATTTGACAGAGGGGAAAGATATCACAAGTAGGCAGAGAGGCAGGCAGAGAGAGAGGAGGAAGCAGGCTCCCCACTGAGCAGAGAGCCCGAAGGGGGGCTCGATCCCAGGACCCTGAGATCATGACTTGGGCTTAACCCACTGAGCCACGCAGGCACCGCACAAAACAGAGATCTTCATAGCAGCTTGCTTCGGTCTTTCAGTTCCCCCTCAAACCATAGTGTAGAGACAATGGCAACAAGCCAGCGGTATCTGTCATATTGCTGAGAAACCAAAAAAAAAAAAAAAAAAATTGCTTAGAAACCATAATTGAAGGGGGATTTCTCTGGGTGTGCTAAATAACTAAGCTCTCAGAACCTCATTACCATTAATTCAAATTAAAACATATAGCATTTCACGCCCATTTTTTTTAAATTTTTTTTTAAAGATGTTATTTATTTATTTGACAGAGAGAGATCACAAGTAGGCAGAAAGGCAGGCAGAGAGAGACAGGGGGAAGCAGGCTCCCTTGCTGAGCAGAGAGCCCGATGTGGGGCTCCATCCCAGGACCCCGAGACCATGACCTGAGCCGAAGGCAGAGGCTTTAACCCACTGAGCCACCCAGGCGCCCCACGCCCATTTTTAACAACTTTCTTGTTAATAAAAATCTGTTAATTAGATCTAATTTCATTAAGGTTTTCATCCACGTAAAGTTTGCCCAGAACCAAAGAATCCAGTTTGTTTGGTTTCAGTATTCTCATTAAAAATGCTTAACATTTTTTGTTGTTGTTGCCAGTGTCAATGTTTCTTTTTTTTTCTTTTTAATCTCTCCTGGTTAATTTACATGGAAATACTGGATTATATAGATATTTTACTTCCTTGAGAAGTTTAAGCACAAGTTTCTAATCAATAGATAAAGGGAATTTTATATATTCATTTGAAATGTATGTTTAGTTATTTTCTTTCTAAAAGTTATGAAGTTGTTAATTTCCTAAAATAGTCCGAAGAATTTGCTTTTATATTCCATAGTTAGGGTTTAGGAAGTGATCATTATTTTTCTAAACCTATGGAGAACTTCCAAATTTTATTTATGTAAAAGAGAATGAATATTTAACATAAATCTACATAAAAACTGTAGATTTAAGTTGTTTGTCAGGTTGTTGATGAATCATTTATTTACCATAAGCACAGAGGAATGCTACTGCTACTCTCTATTTATGCCCTGGATATATTTTTACATGCATTTAGAGATTCTTGGTGAACCTTTCAAACATCTGATTTCACTAAAATCATTAGCTTTGGTCAGAGACAGTAATGTTACATGGCTATGTAATATTTTATGTTTAAAAAAATTATACAAGGACTCTTCTGTTAGTTCAGAATATTAACTAAAATATAAACATTCACATGCATAAAATTAATGGAAATCAGTGCCATTTTTTATTTGATATACTGTTAATGCTATGACGTGTTATGATGCACAAGGCCATTCAAAGACATCTGGAAGACAACCCAACACTGGAGAAACTGTTGCTTCATATTCAGGAGAATGTGGGCTTCATATTCAGGAGAATGTCCCAGAGGACCTCACTGAGAGCTGGGACATGCTGTTGGCCAATATGGTTCAAATGGGGACCTGTGCCGGTGCCATGGTTCCATGTGATGTCCCTGTTCCAGTCCAGAATACCGAGAAGACCTCTTTCTTTCAGGCTTTAGGGATCTCCAGGGGCATACTTAAAATCCTGAGTGATGGCAGCTGATTAAGACTAGGCCCAAACTGGGGGCCAGTGCAGCCACTCTGCTGAACATTTCCCCCTTCTCCATTGGGCTGATCTTCCAGGCAGGCAGGTGTTTGACAGCGGCCGTATCTACAACCTTGAAGTGTTTTGGCAACACAGAGGAAATGACATTCTTGCTTCTTGGAAGGTGTCCTCAGTGTTGCCAGCATCTGTCTGCAGATCGCTTACCCAGCTGTTGCATTAGTACCCCATTTTAACATCATGGGTACGGGCGGGTCCTGACTGGGTCTGTGTAGACTGATTACATCTGCTCACTTGCTGAAAAGGTCGAGGCATTCTTGGCTGATCCATCTGCATTTGCGGCAGCTGCACCCTAGGTTGCTGCTCCATAACCACTGTCCCCACTCCTACTCCTGTTGCTGCTGCAGCCCCAACCAAGGTTGAAGCAAAGGAAGAGTCCAGGGACTTGAAGGAGCCAGCTCTATTTGTGAAGTAAGGAAATATTTACCTCTCTAAAAATATAATGATGATGATGATGATGATGATATTACATGTATGTGTGTATGTATGTATGTATTTATTTATTTATTAAGATTTTTTAAATTTATTTGACAGAGAGATCACAAGTAGGCAGGGAGAGAGGGGGAAGCAGGCTCCCCCCTGAGCAGAGAGCCCGATGCGGGGTTCCATCCCAGGACCCTGAGATCATGACCTGAGATGAAGGCAGAGGCTTTAACCCACTGAGCCACCCAGGCGCCCCATTATATTACATGTATTTAGAGGTCGATGTGTGGAAGTCAATTCATAACACGTATCTTTGTTAAATTCTCTGTATTTGGGAACAAAACACCTGTATGAGAGATGCCCTGTTCTATTATCTCTTGTCTGAGTGACTTAATAACAATTATTTAACTTCTCTGAACTTTGGTATTGTTTATAAAACTGGGGTAATGATAACAAACAATCACTTTGAGAAATTTTTAAAAATTTTTTTAATATTTTTTATTTTTTTTTAAAGATTTTATTTATTTATTTGACAGAGAGAGAGAGAGAGAGATCATAAGTAGGCAGAGAGGGAGAGGGGGAAGCAGGCTCCCTTGCTGAGCAGAGACCGTGATGTGGGGCTCGATCCCAGGACCCTGAGATCATGACCTGAGCCGAGGGCAGAGGCTTAACCCACTGAGCCACCCAGGCGCCCCAGGTGCTTTGAGAATTAAGCTAATACTATACCTGCAAAAAAAAAAAAAAAAGTTTTGTAAACCAAAATATTTCTGTCTATAAAGTACTGGACTGTGCCATGTTTTTGTTTTGTTTAGTTTTGTTTTTCATAAAATTCATATACATATTTACTGTAGAATCTTCTAAAAGTTCAAATAAAAAGTTATAAATGAGGTAATCATAACACATACTTTATCTTTTGAATGTAAAATAGTAACAATCCTCCAGATAGTATTTTAGTTTGTTTGTTGTTACAAACAAGCAAATGTAATATTTCTTGATCCCACTCTATATTGCCATATACCTGAGTCCTGGTTTTATCCACATATGTATGAATTTGGTTACTTAAGCTTGTTGAAGTCTTAACTCTGTTAGGTAGATTTGTTAATCTGACCTTACTTGTGTATTAAAAAGTACTTTTATTATAAATTTTACTCAGTAATAGATGAATATAGATGAATGAAACATATAATAAATACTTAAGAAATTCAGTACCACAAAAATGTTTTGACATCTCTGTGACTATAAACACTAAAAGATTTGTCTTAATTGGTGATGGTGACTTATATAAATAATTTACCTTGAATTTTAGAATTGTCCATATAATCAAAGAAATTGCAAACTAAATTAATTTTATTCATATGCAGTCTCTGGATTAATAGTTGTGAAACTCAGTTGAGTTATTGGCCACTTTTGCGGATCAATGTAAGATATTCTTTTTTTTTTTTTTAAAGATTTTATTTATTTGACAGAGAGAAACACAGCGAGAGAGGGAACACAAGCAGAGGGAATGGTAGCGGGAGAAGCAGGTTCCCTGCCGCGCAGAGAGCCCGATGTGGGGCTCGATCCCAGGACCCTGGGATCATGACCTGAGCTGAAGGCAGACGCTTAACAACTGAGCCACCCAGGTGCCCCGATATTATTCTTTACAGAAGAATATACAAACTCCCAGACACTGAATATTTTTCGTGAAGTTTCAGAAGATTCCTGGATCCCTATTTATGTCTGCAGATCCGTGGAACGCATATTAGGATATCTTGCTTGAGTAATTATTATTTTTCTTTTTTTCAGTTGAGTTATAATTAAAATAATGTATTAGTTTGAGGTGTACAACATCATAATTTGATATGTGTATATACTGCAAAATGACCATTACAGTAAGTTTCATTAGCATACTTCCCCAAACATAGTTATAATTTTTTTTCAGTCTTTGATTTTGTTTATTTTGTTTTCTTGTTTTTTTTTAAATTTTTATTAACATATAATGTATTATTTGCCCCAGGGTACATGTCTGTGAATCGTCAGGCTTACACATTTCATAGCACTTAACAGCACATACCCTCCCCAATGTCCACAACCCAGCCACCCTATCCCTACCCCCCACCTCCCAGCCACCCTTAGTTCGTTTCGTGAGTCTAGGAGTCTCATAGTTATAATTTTTTAAATGAGATCTTGAAAGCTCTTATCATGAGAACAAAAATTTTTGAGTAGTTAATTTTTATTTCAAAAAATAAATACTTAAACATTTGGATACAATTTATAACACACAAAAATGAAAAAAGAAACATTCCTACAGTCCTGGAGGAATTCCTGGAGAAACTCACTTTTCTCTTGTCATTAACCGTGCCACAAAATATTCTTGTATAGCTTCATCTATAATAACTGCATATTGCATCGTTGAACTGAAACAGCATAGTTATTGAACCAGTCTTCTTGCTGGAAAGCATTTAGCATGCTTATTTGTTTTCAAATTCTAACCCAACTACGGTGATCTTACTTGTAATGAAAGATTTCCAGATGTAGAATTGTAAGAATAAAAGGATAAAAGCTATTTTTAAAATCTCAGATTAAATTTCCCTCTGGGGATGTTTTACCAACTTTAATTACTACCCCGAGTTGATAGCCAAGATCCCACTTCCCTGAATTCTTGCCCCTACTCGATATTAGTACTTAAATAAAAGTCTTTGCAAATTTTGAATACGAAACTTATAAATTTATTGTAATTTCATGATTACTAAATAAACTTAAAAAATCAAGCTAGATTATCTATGATTTACACAGTAGCAAAAGCAGCTATGACAACTAGGGTCTGGTCACCACAAATGGGGCAAGAGAGTTGAAGCCTCAGAAAAGATAAAAAGACAGCTTTTCTACCAGTGATACTTGGAGCTTGGAAGAGCGAGGTCAAAAAAGTAAACACATAGCTGTTAGAAAACTAGGGTTTATATCTGTTTTAAGGCATCCTAGCTCTAAAATCATAGGCTAATTATGTAATCATTCTGAAACTTTGCTTACTCCTTTGGAAAATGGGATTAGTATCATTGCCTATTTCATAGAATTTTTGCGAAGGTTAAATATTGCAAATCAGGATCTTAGCATGGTGTTTGGTATGTACTAGGATCTCCATATAAGTTTACTATTATTATTCTTTGTTGGTATTGGTAACCATTTTTATGATATTATTATCATGTTTCAAACCAAAAAATAATTTGGGCAATGCAGATTTATTTCATTATTGTATAATTGTTTTGGGTATTTTAACTTGAAAAAGATTTTCTGTTGTACTTGGTATTTTGAATATATTCTTGTCATTTTTTATGAAGCTGATGAATAGGAAAACACATTTTAGTGTGTTCAAATTGTATGCAAAAATGAACAATGGAACATATGGAAAAGTGGGAAACTAAGGTGAAATTACATGGCATATTTTTGACTCCTCAGCATATTTCCCAGAGAGGAACCACTGTGCTTCCTATACATATTTCACTTGTCTTTTTAAAGTAAGTAGGATTTTTGAGAAAGATACTTCTAACAAACTATCTCTGATTTTGAACATCTTTTTTCCTTTTAGGTGTAATAACCTACTTTTAAGGAGTAGCCACATACTGGAATTTCGATTCCAGTACATGGAAATACATGGAATTTCGATTCATAGCACGTGCATCTAATCTAAAGCATCAGTGTCCCACCTCAGGCTCTTGCTCGAGAGGCTGTTACTGGAAACCATTCTTCCTTTTACTTGTTTTAGGGACTGCATTCATTAATCTTTGTTCCTTATACTTCTAATTCTTGCAAATATTCTTTGATTCCCACAGACACAAATGAAATTTAGCTTATTTACATACCCACGCCCCAAACCTTTGCTCCTCCCCCCATACTCTAATGTTTTAAGTGAGATTATTATGATTAGCTATTTTATTCAGAACTTCATAACTTTAAATACATACAGAATCTTCTGTATCTTATTCCATGAACAGCAGACTTTAACTTTTGACTCTTTACTATAAGATATGAGAATTTTATATTCTCCACCTTAAAACTCCATTATTTATTTCCCTTCAATTTTCCATAAAATGCTGATACAGACTTCTGTGGTTGACGATTCTTTGTCTTTCTCTCCTTTTTTATAGACTGAAATATAGCATACAGGCTCAAAATTATCTTCTTGTACCATCTTCTCTCCGCTTACCTACATCTTCTTCTGATCATTTTCAGTTCACCTCTCTAATCTCACTTTGTCAGTTAGAAATGCCCTTTCAAAGACATACTGATACATTCAGACTGAAAGTTATGCTGTAGTTATTATCAGCTCCACACTAATTTATTATGTGTGATACTATATTAATCCTTAAATAGAGACTTTTATAAGCTCTAACTCCTCCACAGTGCTATTTTCTCATGCTTTCTTGCTTACTCCCCAGTGCCTAATGCCATTCTGGCATTCAATAAACATCCCTCAAAGTTGTTTAATTGTAATTAAAAGTCATCACATTCAGGCATGTCATTTATGATTAGGGTGAATCTTTTGTGTTAAAATGAACCTTTCACAGAAAATGTCTCTGTAAACAGGTAGCTTGATCTTGAAGAAGGATGAAAACATAGATGGCAGATGATTATACAAGGTTATTGGAGAGAGCGGCTTTTCATCTTCGCTGACAGAGAGTTTATGATAAGAATAAAGTTTAGTTTTAGGAAGAATATTAAAAATGTTTTTATTGCATTTGAAGGTTATGGAACAGTAGAAAAAATGTGTAGGCTTCTATCTAAATTTTTTCAACAACAAGCTAGATTCTCATTTTTCTCTCCAAAAGCCATCTTTGGTGGGGGAAGGATGCTTGTGTTCTAGGAGATATTTTAATTTATTATTAGAATAAAATAATATTCTGTTTGGGTCTTGTAATAGTGCTCTGGTGACAGATGGCAGCTATACTTGTGGTGAGCGCAGCAGCATGATATGTAGAGTCATCAAATCACTGTGTTGTACACCTGAATCTCATGTAACATTGTCAACTACACTTCAGTGAAAATCAAATTCTAAATTTAAGATTGATCTTTTATAAGAGGTTATTAAGAGTATTCAGAAATACTACTGTTTATAAATAGAGAAAACAGTACATATGTCTTACTATATATTGTTTTGTATATTCCATGTTGTCCTCTAAGTGGTTTTTGGTTTTCCAAGGGTTTTTGCAACTGACTGTTTTCAGTGTTTCACTTGTAAAATCTCTATGAAATGTAGAAATCAGGAAGGAAAAGAAGACACTTTTTCAAAAATTGTTTTTTCAAAAGAATACAATGTCAAGGGAGATTTGTTTTTTTTTTT